>JAMJFZ010003384.1:8480000-8640000 GCA_026225945.1 Cricetomys ansorgei
GGGTTTCTCTGTTGTAACTCTGGCTATCCTGGAACTCACTCTGTAGACCAGGCTGGCCTCGAATTCACAGAGATCCGCCTGCCTCTGCTTTCGAGTGTTGGGATTAAAGGTGTGCACCACCGCCCAGCAAATTTCAGCCTTTTTTCTAAAAGTTATGTGTTGTGTGTGCGTGCGAATGTGCATGAGTGTAAGTGAGGCTGGGTGCCGGCCAGAGGACAACAGCTTGGGGTCTGTTGTCTTCTGCCTTGTTGAGACAAGGTCTGCTTGTTTTTGCTACTGGGCTGCGCTCTCCAGGTTATCTTACCCACTTATATCTGGTCCTTGAGTGTCTGGGCTGTTTCTTGGAGTAGGAGTGCTAGGGTTACAGCCGCATGCCACAAAATTCAGCTTTAAAGTTTTTAATTTTTAAATTTTAAGTATTTTGAATGTATTGCTCAAATGTATATAAAGATACCATGTGTGTGCATTGCTCATGGAGGCAAGAAGAGGGTGTCAGATCCCCTGCAATTGAAGTTATAGACAGTTTGTAAACTGTCATGTGGGTGCTGGGAATAGCATCCAGGTTCTCTACAAGACCAGTAAGTACTCTTAACCCCTGAACCACCTCTCCAACCCTTCCTCCCAAGATGTTTTTAAATTACATTTTTTGTTTGCTTGTGTATTTATGTGCCTGTATGTATGTGGAGATCAGGGACAACTTTTCACAAGTTGGTTCTCTCCTTCCACCATGTAGGTACCAGAATTTACTTCAGGTAGTTAGGCTCGGAGGCAAGTGCTTTTACCTGTTGAGTCATTTTGACAGCTTCTGGGGTTTGGGGAATTGAACTCAGGTCCTCAGGATTATGAGACAAATGCTTTACAACCCTTCCTGCCCCCTCAGCATTTTAAAAACATTTTCTTATACATAGACTTTAGTTAGGTACAGTAGGTTTTCAAGGTGGGGAATAAAAAAAATATTACATTTATTCCCTACCGTCCGTGTGTGTGTTTGTGTGTATGTACATAGGTATGTCATAGTGCACGCTGGAGGTCATAGGACTGCCAGGGGTTGGTTCTTTCCTTATATCATGTGTTTCTGGAGGAATAAAATTATGTCTTCAGGCTTGGTGGCAATAACCTTTACCCACTGAGCCATTACTTTTGTTTGTTTTTTGGTTCAGGGTCTTGCCTGTATATCTCTGGCTGTCCTGGAGTTCTTTTAGGTGCCAGAATTCAGTTGTGTGCCATTATACCCTGAATGGCTTTGCTAATCTCTTAAAGCATATTTCTGGCTGGACTTGGTAGCACCACATATAATCTTAACTCTGGGGGTGCTTAGACAGGATCTGAAGTTCCAGGCTACTGTCACAGAAAACAAGAAAAGAATCTTAAAGTATATTTTCATATCTGTAAAAGGAGAATGTACTCCTTGTTATAGAAGAGGTGATTTTGATGTGATAACCTGTGTTAAGTCCCTGGCACACTTTGGCATATGCTGTATTAAATGTCTGCTTTCTCCTGCCGTCCCAGGGCCCCAGGACTCATGCTTTAACTGCTTTATAAAGATGGTTGTTCCCATTAGATTAGCGATTTTTTTTTTCTTTACTAAAATACTGAAATGTCTTTGCAAAGTGTCCACTTTGCTGTGAGTTTCAACCAATGCCTGGGTCTGGTGTGTTAAGACTGCTTGCAAGTCAGCTGTCCTCTGTTTTATAGTAGTGGATGGGTTGGTATTACGTGTGGAGACCTTGCTCTAGGAGAGGCATGGTCATCAGCACGTCACACAGGCTTTCTGCTTTAGTGTGTGTCTGTGCTGTCAGACGTGCTGCCAGCGCCAATATACACAGTGAGAAAACTGGGTGGGATGATTATGTGACCGAGGCTGTAAGCTAATTATGGCCGTCATTAACATCTGTTAAGCGCTGTCTGCGTGCCAACCAGGCACCATTAGAAATTTTGTTCAACGTTTGAATCTCCATTTAACCTTTCTAATCATTTTCTCATGGAGCCACAGTACTGACAGCTAAACCTAGATCATTTATTTCTTTTTGGAAAATAAGGAAGGCCTGAAGAAAACATAAAATTTCAAAACTTTTTTAGTGTGGTTTTGTGCGGTGTGTCAGAGGAAGAGCGACACTGTTCCCGTGAGCACAGATGTAGGTAGTCTCGATATACCAACCCAAATCAAGGCTTTGTGTGAAAGTAGATATAGGGAGAAAACTGCCCTATACTTCTGGCTCTAAATTGGAAATGTTGTTTTGGGCTTTTAGGGTCTCTTTGGCGTTCCTGAGCTCAGCACCCCTGATGGATTTCGTGTTGCCCAGAATGAAGCCTTGAGGAAGACAGAGTGGCTGGTGGAGCGTGCATGCTCCACACCCCCAGGGCCGCAGACCGTCCTCATATTCGATGAGCTCTCAGATTGCCTGTGCAGAGTGGCTGACTTGGTAAGACTTCAGAGCCGTTGACAGGGAAGTTTCTTCCTAGTGTCTATGATGAACTATACAGTGTAAACTGCCTGAAAGTGCTGGAGAACTATTGCATCCCTGGTTACCGGAAGCATGTACAAGAAAGGGTGAGACTGGGTGCTTTACTATGTATGCACGTACACTTGCTGTGTAAGAGCAGTCACCAGTGCAGCAGGAATTCTTTGCTTGACAAAGGCCTTCATTCATGAGAGCTCCACCCACAACTCTAAACAGACATTTTACTTATTTATTTATCTATTTATCTATTTAAAGGCTGAGTCTCTAGTCAGACCCAATCTGAACTCCTTATGTAGCTAAGGTTGGTCTTGAGCTCTGATCCTCTCACCTCCCAAAAGCTGGGATTCCAGGTATTTGCCCTCCACACTGGTTTATGTGATAGGGATTGAACCCAGGGCCTTCTGTATGCCAGGAAAATATCTGCCAACTGAACCACATCCCCATCATGAAAGCCAGCTGTGCTGGCTTAATGTCAACTTGACTTAAGCTAGAGTCATCTGAGAGTAGGGGGCCTCTATTGAGAAAATGTTTCCATAAGCTCAGGCTGTACACAGGCCTGCAGGGCGTTTTCTTAATTAGTGATTGCAGGGAGGTCCCAACCCATCGTGGGTGGTAGTGCCACCCCTGGGCTGGTGGTCCTTGGTTCTATAAGAAAGCAGGCTGTCAGGCCATGAGGAACAAGCCAGAAAGCAGCACCCCTCCATGGCATCCGCATCAGCTCCTCCTGTTGTGTTAGTCTGCATCCTCATTAAGCAGTGGTCTAGAATTCTCCCCTACATTTTTTATTTTGCTCTTCATGTCCCATGCTTTGAGCTGTAAAACTATTTATGAAGTATAACAGTGTCGCATTTAAAACATGTTTTCTAGCCAGGTGCAGTGTTACATGCCCAGATGCCAGCACTTGGGAAGCCGAGGCAGGCAGATCATGAGTTTGAGGTCAGCCTGCACCGTATAGTGATATACTGTCTCACAACAGCAACAAACTGTAAAGAAACCAAAAGAAATTATCATGTAATTTATGTGCATAATTCTCTGGGTGAACAGTTCAAAGAATTTTTTTTTTAAATTTCTGATTTCTAAAATTAATTTTTAATTTAAATTTTTAATTTAATTTAAAAATTTAAACTAATTTCTAATTAATTTTCTCTTTTAATTTCTGCTGTATGATCAGTACCATTTTAAGGCAAGAATGTCATAAGCTGTCTGGAAATGGACGTTTTATTTTATTTTCCTCATATAATTTTTATGGGACAGAGCTGTTTCTTCGCTACCACACAGATAAGCTTTATGTAACGGGGCTGCATTGGCAGCACGGTCAACAAGAGTTGAAGTGCCTGTCCCAGGAGCAGGAGGACCTGGCTTCCTCCTCAGCGTAAAGAGCCTGCGTAAAGAGCCAGTGTGGTGACGCACACCTGTGGTCCCGGCACAAGGGAGGTGGAGACAGGAGGATTTCTCCATACTCAAGGAGAGACCCTGTCTCCAAAGTGAGGTAGAGAGGAAATCGAGGAAGACACCCAGTGTCAACTTTTGGCTGCTCTGCCCACGCACACGCACGCACAGGGACTTTTACAGAGAGAGACACGTTAACATTTTGATGTTTCACGTTGTAACTTTGGGGTAATTTGTAAAATGCATTACAAATGTTACACGGATCATTTTGAAGGTGCCTTTGATATTATGGTGACCTAATGTTCTACCAGGTGTGCAAAACTAGGGATTTAAATGCTTTTGCATTGAATGTTATTTGATAATAAAAATGAGGAAAATTTACCTTGTGTGTTTTTGTTTTGCCGTTTTGAGACAGGGTCTTATTGTTAGTCCAAGCTGGCCTGTAACTTTTTTTTTCAACATAATACTTATTACTTGAGTTTCATACAATGTATCTCAATCACACCCTCTTCCCATTCCTTCCAGGTCCACCCTCCCACCCCCAAGTGGTCAAAAAAAGAAAAATGAAAAAAAAATTAAATCAAGCCTGTGTGGTGGAAGTGTGGCTCATGGGCATGACCATGGCTTTTGGTGGCAGTAGGCAGCTCGGATCATGGACATCCACCTGGTCTGTATTAGCCTGAGATTAAGTATGACAAAGTTCAACCTGAAGTTGGGCTTCATTGCCCAAACATGCAGGCACCATGGCATCCTACAGGCACCTGGGTGTCCCACAGGCACCCACAGGCCTGGAACTTTTGATCCTTCTGCCTCAGCCTCCTGAGTCCTGGGATTATGGGAATGTGCCACCAGTCAGTGCCTGACTCCCTTTGATTGGTTTTATTTCATGTAGTCATACAGTCATTTGCTCATAATGGAGAGTAAAGAAGATATGGAGTTCATTTTCTTGCTCTTCTGTATTTTCTTTTGCAGTGTATTTATATTAACTTCAACACTTGTTTTATATGATTTTATATTTTTTTAAGAAGAATTCTTGCTTAGATTATCCTGGTTAGCATAGCAGAAACAGTATGACTGAATACTATTCTAGATGAGGGTCAGGAATTCATATTTCCTTCTTATAAAAGACCCATAAAGACAGTGTGCCTTTGTTGGGCGCACAGAGCCTAGGGTGTTAAAGTGGTTTTAAAATTTTATTAGGAATCATTTTAAAGGTGCACCCATAAGCTGCTTTCTGGAGCTGGGTCATCATGGGAACCCCACACTACAGTTTGGGTTCCAGTTTTAGAATGTTTGAGACCAGGGTCTGCTCATTGGAATTACAGGACAGGAAGAATTTGCTGGCTATTCATTTGAAGGCGAAAATCTTGTAAAATGAAGTTCACGAGGCTGTCTGCTTTAGAATGAAGCAGACTTGCTTCCAAGGAATTACAGAGTACATAAACATCAAGAAAGAATCCGCTTCAGTAAAGGCAAATTCATGAGGCACAGCTTGGGTGGAGCAGAGTGGCACATCCTAAATCTGCCCTCTTTTGCACACTTGGTCTTAGAACTAAGTGCTCCATCAAGGTCCCTTTCGGTTTTGTCTTCCCCTTCATTAGGCAGACTTCGTGAAAATCGGACACCCTGAGCCCGCATTCAGAGAAGCTGCAGAAGAGGCCTGCAGAAGTATCGGCACCATGGTGGAAAAGTATGTCTCCTCCCCTCCAGGCTGGTTTCATAGTCCTGCTTTGGGTGGCCTTGTGTATAGTGCTTGTTACCTCCAGGGCAGTGGAAGGAGGTGTATATGATCTAGCAGCCCAGGAAGATGGGGCGGGAGGGCTTGGGGCATGTCCCCTTTCAGCACTGCAGCTTGGGTTATTTATCTGTCCTCCCTCTTCCTTTGTCTGTCAATTGAGTTGACTTTAGGGGTTGCGTGTGAAAATGAAATAAGGTAAACATGAGGACGCTTGGAAGTATTGGTCACACAGGGACGTAGGGTAATGTGTGTCCTCATTATTGTTGGTGCAAAGTGTGCTGCTCTTGATCATGGTCTTTTCACAGCAATAGAAAGCAAACTAGGAGAATAAGTAATGTCTTTTTGAGTATCTTTGTGGCCATTAGAAGTTCCTAGATTCCAGCATGGGTCAATCGCTGTTGCATACATGGCTGTGGACCACAGGGTGGGAAGCCAAAATATGTATTTGCATGAAGAACCCTTACAGACTTTGTTGAGTTGGGATTAGGAATGTCTTAACACTCTCTGAGAGAGCCAAGGAAGGCTGTAGGCTATCAGGAAACAGATTACTTTAAAGTGGTTTGAGGGTAGCTCAAAGTGTTTTACAGCCATTTATGAATGCTCCAAAGTGATTATTAAAATCACTGTGGACAGTGCTATGTTCTGAAGCACAGGTATGTGACACCAATCCAGTTAGTGTTTGAGGCTAGGGACAGTGTCAAGCCTTGCCTACCATACGTTTATGTTGGGAAAACAGATGCCAGGCAATACCATGAGACTGTTTCAGAAATCAGAAGTTGGAGAGGGGGCAGCTTCACTAGTTGGACAGACTTCCTGAAAGATTCCTATCTTAGGAGGTATAGCTGTCCCTTCTCTCCCATTGAACAACGTTGTCCCATTGAGGCACAGTGATTTTTATAGTCATTGATGTGAGCTACCGCTCACATGGATGAAATCAGTCCCTGCCACATCTGGGCACTCGACACCCTGTGCTGCAACAGGACTAGAACAAAGGACTCCTCGGGAGAATGTCCATTTTCTGTTAGGAGTAGTTCAGGGAAGGAGTCGGCATGGCCATGCCACCTGTCTGGGATGCTATGAAGATTGTGTCCTGCTGAATTTAGACACAGCCTGTTTTAAGCACAAGTGCTCTTAGTTTTGCAGGAGACTAATGGAGAACCATGATTGGTAGTGAAGCAGTGTAGTGTTTGACTGTAATCATTACCTTTCTGTGGAGAGTGGTTCAGTCTGTTGACAGGAAGGCCCTAAATTAGCTTTTATCATCTTGCCTAGAGTTTTACTTCCTGCTGTCATCAAGTCCTCACTGTGACTCATTTTTCCTTTTGGTCTAACTGAAGCACAGCTAATTTCTTCAGCTGATCAGGCTAACCTCAGACACCTAGAGGAACTGACTTATTTTCTGGGAGAGGAGAATTGGGTGTAGTTGAGAATTAATGGCATATATAAACTATAGACTTCATCTCAAGGTCTCCCAACATCAAACAATGTGGGAAATGTGCACAGACTTCAGAAGGGACCATGGTGCGGGTGTCTCTGAACTGCTGTCCTTCACATGGCTAGAGGCCAGCCGGATGTAGGTGCCAGCTTTGCCCCTGACTCCTGGGAGCTGTGCCAGGGAATAGGTAATGAGATGAGTGTTCCTGCTGAGCATCTTTTGATTGACATTTGTCCCCTTAACATTTGAGGGGAGCCATGAGAGTGGCAGCAAAAGAAACCTTCCAGTTCATGACACAGTTGTGAATGGCCTGGGGAACTAGCCCATCCTTGAGTTCCTGGGTAAGAATCGTAGACTGGAAGACATGAGAGATATTGTCCCTCCCTCAAGCTGGGTGGGAATGGATTCCAGTCTAGGCCTGGTCTCAAGGCTGCCGGATGCCTGTTCCGGCAGTTTGGACAGTTTCTTGAGAAGGGGAGTGAGGATTAGGAAAAAAGAGACAGACGAAAGATTGGGGAGGGCGCACAGTGAGAACTGCAGCAGCCCGGGTTTTGTTCAGCTCAGCATATATATATACTTCTCAAGCATGAGAAACAGAATCTACAGGTCATGCAAACAATAGCGACATTAACACAAGATGCCTGCTTGTTATCTAGGCATCCTCCTTCCATGGCCAAAGAGAACACTCAGGTCCTAGCCTTGCGTCCTAAGCATGCTTTCTCACGCATCAGCAGATCTCACAGCCTGCCTACTTTTACAAAAGACCTTGCAAGCCACAGTGTGCTTCAAGGGCAATCATTCAGCTCCTCTTCTCGTGACTTAGTTCTTCTTCTCATGGCTCCAGACAGAAGGCTGGCTCTGTGGATGCCCAGACCTTGGGCAGCTAGGGAGACGACATTGGTGCTGCAGGTTGGGCTGACATTAGTGCATGGCTCTTTGCTTCCAGTTTTGGCCTAGCAGGTGGTTTGTTAAGTGAGAGATGCACTTACGGTCTCATTCAGTCCTCATGGCAGCCTAAGGTGTCACAGTTGGTCAGCTTGCATGCCACTGTGGCTGTACACTGTGTCCTAAGCTGTCCTGAACAGGTTGGGCCTGCTCTTTTCACCCACATGGGCGCAGCGAGCCTGAATCCTAGGAGCTAATTTAAGAATTCGTGGAAACCCGTTGGCTCCCTTCCTTGCTTCTTTCTACTTATTAAAAACAGAGAAGCTGCCTGCACATTGCTGATGGGAGTGGTCTCCATGACCAAACCCATCCCTGCCTCTTTCCCGGCTGTTCTTCCTGCTCCAGCTGCCTGTAGAGGAATACTTGGAAAAGTTTTTGTTATTTTGGTTCCTTTAAAGGAGCAAAATGACATTTGGATTAGATTTGCGTTCCCACCCCAGGAGCAGAAGATGTTTATGAATTGGGTTTGGAATGCTTGATGCAGGTGGCTATAAGTTGGTTGGGTGCAGTCGGTCTGGCACGTGTAGCTTGTCTTTGGGATTGTGTGCTGCATGAGTTTATAGGAACTTTGGCTTAGGGCATAAAAGGTCTGAGGTGGCATGGGCATTGGTTGGTGGTTCACTGGTTGGGTTGCTATCGTTAGTTAGTGTGATAATTCCTAAAAGAACAAAGGTTGGAGAGATTCACTTAGGACAGCCTAAAAAGAGGCTGTAAAGATTTCTACCTTTCTCTCTTTCTGTATTAAGGCCACTTATAAAAGTGGTCAGAGTTTCTATCTATCCTTTCTCCTTTCCTAAAGGTAAAAGGTTGTAGCCTTCTGCTATAGCTGCCTACTGAATTTGTACCTTCACCTGGATGGCTAGGACCTTTGACGTTTTGCCTGGCGGAATGACTGTCCTTATACTGAACAGTTTCTAAGTATGGCTATTACCCCTGGTTCAAAAGAAGATACAAACTGCTCCCTAGTTTTGGGCTCTGAGCTTGTGTATGTGACCTTCTAATGACATTCTCTTAGTGTGGAGTAAGATTTTTAAAAATGGACCAGAAAATCACGTGTTTTCATTCATGACTTCTCTAGGTTGAATACAAATGTGGAATTGTATCAGAGTCTTCAGAAATTAGTAGATGATAAGAAGCTTGTGGATTCCCTTGATGCAGAAACCAGGTACCTGTTCATTCATTTCTGTTCCTCTTGACGGACTGGATGCCAGGCTGGAGAGCCGTCTGGGTTAGAATGCCCCTCTCCAGGATCCCATGACTCCGGCACTTCTGCCAGACGTCAGCCACACGGCATCTTCTCTTTACACCATGTCCGCCTGGCTCCGTTCTCTTACCAGTACTCACCGCCAACATCTTATTTGTTGCCTTGGTAATTGTTTCCATCCCTCCCTCGCTGGTTGAGCTCCACTAGGGGGCTTCTCAGTCTGTTTTATTTGTTGCTGCAAGATGAACAACTAGTGATAACCTCCTGTTAAATCGCTGGCAGTCATACCATCTTTATGCTTATAATTCCACAAGAGTACCATCTGGAGACACCAGCAAAGATTTAGTTGTTGCGTGGTTCTCAAGGTCCTCAAAATGACTAGCTCTGTATCATAGATTGCAATTATTCATTGTAATTAGAGGCCTGCTGCTAAATCAGTACCCAGGAGTACTTTTTGCTCTGTTTAATTTCTTGGAATTTATTTTAAGAAAACAAAGGTAAAGAAATTGATATAAATTTTTGTTTTTGATGTTTTTTGTTTAGTTAGTTTACAAGACAGGGTCTCAAATACCCAAGCTGGCCTTGAACTACTGATGCCTGCTTCATGTTACAGGTGTGCACTACCATGCCCAGCTGCACATTGGTGTTTAAAAATTATAACAGTTTAAAGTAATGGAGAAAAGAGAAAATACTTAGTTTGTACAACAGATCCTAACACAAACATGAAAGGTTGTGTTTTTTCATGGATGAAATTATCAGAGAATATATTAATCTAAAAGTTATATTTTTGAAGAATATTTAAATATAGGAAAATATTCAATGCTTGTGATGTAATATTCTGAAAAAAAAACCCAACTCCATACATTATTATACTAAAGTGATACCATGAAATATTTTTTCTTAAAATACCTGTGCATAAAGAAGAGAAACTGTGTTTTTATGGTGTCTAGGAAAGGGAGATGGGTGTGAGGTGGGTAGTGAGACCAGTTAGAGGATCTGTGCTGTTCAAGACAGCATACAAATGACTGCATTGTTAATGGGACTGATCTACTCACCCCTTCTGTCCGTCCGTCCGTCCGTTCATCTGTCTGTCCATCCATCCATCTTTCTTTGGAGGTGGGCTCTGGAACTCCCTGTTAGTCCAGATGGCTCAAACTTCTAATCCTTTTGTCTTTCCCCTTCCTGAGTGCTGAACTACAGACCACCAAGATGCCCAGCAAGGTCCCTGAGGTTTGAGACTTTTAGAGGATCTTGGGCTGGGTACAGCTCACTGCTATAGTACTTGCCTAGTATGTGAAAGGCCCTGAGTGTGATCCCAGCACTGTGGGGATACCATGTGGGAAGAAGTTTAGAATAACGTTAATTCTGTTTATTCGAGATGTATTTGAGTCAGGCATAGTGATACTCACCTAAAATTCCGGCACTCAGGAGGCTGAGGTAGGAGGATCACAAGTTTGAAGCCAGCTTGAGCTGTATAACATATCCTATCTCATAAAACAAAACGTCAATAATATTATTAAGTAGAATTATACAATAATCAGGAAGATAAATATATCCATTTTGAAAAGTCAAAGCCAGAAGAATGTATCAAATACTCCACTAGTCAACCACTAGAAACAAAAGCAATTAAACAAAGAACAAGTCATATCATTGACAGGGAAAATATGTTAAAGTTGGAATTGGCTCCAAGTCAAAGGCAGAATAAAAGAGCACAGTTCTCCACAGTCAAGATGCCCACTGCTGGCACGGCATCGGAGAACTGCTAGCCAGCTGCAGCAGCTGGAAGGAACGGGAAGTCCATGCAGGGGGCCTTGAGGAGCTGTCCAGGTGTGAACTGATCCTGGGTTTAGTTACTGGGGCCTGGATGGAGTTGACATAATTACGATGTTAGCTTTCCCATTTCACCAGGGAATAAGCTAGTAAGGGCTCTCAGTCAACTGGCAATTGTATTACTCATGAGATATTAAGCTCCTTGTTCCAACAGACAAATTGTGGGCATGCGTGTCTGTATGTGCTGAAACTTTTTTTTTTTTTTTTACAGTAAGTTTCAGAAATCCTGATTTTAACATAAAGACTAGTTTTTGTTTGTAATTTTAGTGAACTCCTCTAACTTGTGCTCATTTTATTTTAGGCGAGTGGCTGAACTATTTATGTTTGATTTTGAAATCAGTGGAATTCATCTAGATGAAGAAAAGGTAAACCTTTTTCTTTTCATTTTAAAACATGCTTTTAAGTTTATTGATCTTCGAAATGTGACTGTTGTCCTGCATGTGTCTATGTGTGCCGTGTGTATGGCCTTCGAGGTCAGAAGGAGTTTCCGAGCCCCTAGGACTGCAGTTACAGACAGCTGTGAATCACCATGTGGGTTCTGGGGACTAATGCCTGGTTCTCTTCAAGAGCAGCAAGTTTTCTTGAGTTTGGACCATCTCTTTACCCTCATCCTTTCTTTTTTGAGACTGGTTCTATGCAGTGCTGGCTGGCCTCAGACTCACTCTGCTGGGTGCTGGGATTAAAGGTGTGTGCTGCCACACAGGGCACTTTTGTGTATATTTTATTTTGATATAGAGTCTTTTGTAACCCAAGCTACCTTTGAACTTGCTGTGTAGTTGAGGATGAACTTGAACCTCTGATCTTTCACCAGGCTCAGTGCTGGGGGTCGAACCCAGGGCCTCATGTGTGCCAGGGCAAGCGGTCTGCCAGCTGAGCTCCAGCTTCAGCTCTTTTTCATTTTTTTTGAAGATAAGGTTACGTGTTGACCAAGCTGGCCTTGAACTTGCTGTGTATTAGAGGCTGCTCTCGACCTCCTGATCTTCCTGCCTTCAACTCCTACTTGGATTCCAGGCATGGGCCACCACACGTGTGGTTTTTGACCAGTGTTATTACTAACCTTCAGTTGCTAGAGTCCTTGTGTATCACTTGACTGGGTATTAGTAAACTCTTAGGACTTTTTTCACTTGTCATAAAGTTCTTCTCTAGGTGGTTTCTAAGTGTCGTGTTCTCTGGAAGCTGTTCCTCACCCTGATAATCCAGGATGTAGTGACAGACAGAGTGTTTTAGGTTTTGTGGAATGGGACTGAGACGGAGAGTAGGGGGTCTGTTAACAGAGGTGTCTGTTCACACTGCACATGCCTGGTGGGTCCACACACTTGCGGTGTCAGCAGGAGGTGTCGGTGTGACACATGTTCACTTGGCCTGGCACCTTGTCTGCACCTCTTGTTTTATAGATGTGAAAACAAACTCCCTCAGGCTCAATTTTAGTGCCAGGAGTCCTCACACTGGCTGCTGCTGTCCTAAGAAAGTGACGCCCTGCCAAACCGAGTTCCTTGTGTGGGGAGCAGCTCAGTGTTGGGGTAGAGGGTGACTGGACACCATCACCATCAAGAGTGGCTCCCCATGGCCCCCCTGTTTGCCCACAGTCCTGTTGTTGTTATTACTATTTTTATTATTTAAAGATAACTTTCTTCACCCTAATAATCCTAGTGAATTCAAAGCCATTTATCTGGGAACAGAAGTTAGTTTGTCAAAATGTCTTGGAAAGTAAGTGGCATTCTGGGGTATGTGCAGCAGCCTTCCATGCCTGGGACTTCTCCAAATCTGGACCAACCAACTGCAGATCAAAAGCATTCAGAAAAAGATGTGTCTACACCAAGCTGAGAGCAGGCTTTTCTCCTTGTCTTCATTCTCGTAAACAATGTCTTTGTGCTCTCACCTGACCCTTAGCATTGCATTACGCTTCTTAAGTGATTGAGAGGTGTTCCGAAGTTGATGGAAGGATAGGTTCTGTGCAAGTTCAGCTGCATTTTATAGATGGATTGCCCACGTGTGGATATTGCTGTTCGAGGTAGAGGTGTCCTTCAATACCAAGGAACGTATGCCATACCCAATAAACAAGGGGGAGGAGGGATCCCATCTTTCTGTCTGTCTCTTTTTCTCTTAATTATTTTTCTTTTATTTTTTGAGACCCTGTATCACTCTATAGCCCGGACTGGCCTCGAACTTGTGGTGATCCCCCTGCCTTAGCCTCCTGAGTGCTGGGATCACTGTGCAAGCCACTGCTCCTGGCTGATAAACCACAGTGGGTCCATTCACTCACCTGTCAGGGCTCATATGCCAGGGCTCAGCATGCATCTCTTGGTTTGCCTCTAAGTCTGGGTGTCTTCCCTTCAGGCCCCTTAGTCAGGGTCTTTGCTCTCAGTTACCTGAGGAACACATCTTTGCCTCTGCAGCCCTTTTCTTTGGTGACATATCCCACTTCTCTCTAAGTGACACCAGAAAGTTGTGGAGTCAGTATACATTTCCCCTTCACTGCAGTTCATGCATGATTAGTAACCGAGTCTTCAGAGGGCTCCTTAGATCTGATGGCGGGTCACATTGGCCAGATGACTTGACTGCTTGAGATGCCTCTGTCTTCTCAGTGACGACAGTGGTCATTCGCTGAGCGTTTGCCTTAGTGACGTGTGCTTCTCCCTACACCCGAACGGTGCCTTTGGGAGCCTGTGTTACTGATGAAGAGCTGGTGAGCCTAGAGGTGGTGAGAAGCCATCTGTAAGCCACAGACTGTTGTTAGTTTTGGTTTTGTTCTTTGAGACGTGATCTCACTCTGTAGCCTAGGCTGACCTAGAACTCAGAGGCACTAGGATCACATGCCTGAGCCACCACATCTGGCTTCTTTTTATTTCTTGATGTTAGGTTTCAGTGTGTGGTCCAGGCTAGCCTCAAACTCATGTTTGTTCTACCTCAGCCCCCAAATGCTTGGGATTCTAGGCACACTGGGGTCAGGTGTCACCTCCGGTGCTGGGGATTACATTAGGGCCTCATGCTTGCTAGGCAGGTGCTCTGCCACTGAGCTATATCGCCAGCAGGTCATGGTTTTTTTTTAATATGTGCCAGTTGGATTCAGTAAAATAACAAATGAATGCAAGATGAATTATTGCAATGTTAGTCTTCATTCACTGAGTTTGATGTCTTTTACTTACTTATTTGTGAACGACAGGGTCTTATGTATCACGGACTAGCCTTGACCTTTCTATGTAGCCAAGGATGACCTTGAGCTTGTAACTTTTCTTCCACCTCCCAAGTCCTGCGATGCAGGCCTTCTCCACCATACCCTGTTTATGAGGTGCTGGGATCAACCCCTCTTGCATGCTAGACTAGCACTCTACCAACTGAACTGCAGTCCCACCTAGATCCTACTTTGGCAACTTCTGAGGTAACATTGCTGGTAGAGATGGGTGTGGACAGCTTTCCTATTTTACAGAATGTTGTCAAAGCTGGGTTTGAAACTCTGCTGACCACTGCTTGTGCTCAGTTTCACCAGCACAGACCCTGCTGTTCTCACCCAGCACGTGTCCTCACAGCACTCCCAGGGGCCATCAGTGTTAAGGATGCAGGAGAGTGAGTCTTCTCTATAACTCCGTGTCTGCTCTCAGAGACGCCTCCTGGGACAGGGAAGACACATCACTTGCTTTGGAAGTGAGGTCCTGGAGGGAACCCACCAACATAACATAATTTGCAAACCATAAAAGCTTGTATTCTTTTAGCTTTGCTTTGGTTTATTTTGAGATGGGTCTTGCTGCGTTTCCTGGCTGACTTTGAATTTCTGGACTCAAGCACTTCTGCTGCCATAGTCGCCCTGAATAACTACAGCTGTAGGTGTGGACCTCTGTGCTGGCTAGTTTTCATCTTATTTTAAGGTCTTGGGACTATAGCTTAAGGGTTTAAAGGTAACAGTTTATTTTAAGACATGTTTGTAGTAGTTTCACGGGGTGTTTAGAGTCCTGAGCCTTGCAGGTTGAACTGTTTTGGAATGACTGAATGATATACCTAGCAGGTCATTGGAGTGAACTAGATTTTATTTTCCCATACGTTTTAACACTTGATAAAATTTTGGTGGTGATTATTTTATTATATGTGTTTTATTTTTTTCATAAAAAAGCTTTGGGAAAAATTTTAGTAACTATAGTTTTTAAATGCCAGTCATCATTTTGTTATCCCACTAATTACCACTAGGTGGCAATACATGGCTGCAAGAGAAGTCTGGGTTAAAATGACATTGGAGTTTCTGGAAACCAATTTTTCCCAATAATGTTTGGATCTTCTATATTGAAAACTTTAGATTATTGTCATACGTTTACTCTCTTTTTTTTTTTTTTGAGACAAGAGTCTTGTTATATAACCCAGGCCAGCGTTAAACTTGTGGTATAGTCCAGGCTGACTGAACACTCAAAATTCCTGTCTCAGCATTCCCCAGTGCTGGGTTTATATTTGTGTACCACTGTACCTGCTTTATTTGTATTTTTCAGCTTTTTTTTTTTTTTGAGACAGGGTCTCATGTAGCCGGGGTGGCATGGAATCACTATGTTGTTGAGGTTGGCATTGAACGTCTAATCTTCCCTCTTCCATTTTCTGTGTGCTGGGATTGCACACATCTAGTTTGTGGAGTGCTGAGGACCAAGTTCAGGGCTTTGTGCATGGTAGGCAAGCACTCAGCTGAGGTACCCCAGTCCTCCTCAGCTTCTTGTCAAGTACACATTTACATCTTACATGTTTGTCTGAAAAAAGCTAGTGTTGTTTAATAATTGTGTAAGGGCCATTTATAATATTCACCTGAAGTCATCACAAGCCCAGTCTGAAGCCTGACTTGTTTTTTTCCTGATGAAGAACTGAAAATGCATACCTGCTCCTATACTAGACCTCAGAGATTACATACAGTTTATAGTTATCTTAAAATATTAGTTCTGTATGTTAGAAATGTGGCTCAGTGGGTAGATTGCTTGCCTGGCATGCACGAGACCCTGGACTCAGTCCTCAGCACTGCACAGAACAAGTATGATGGTGAAAGCTTATAATCCCATCATTCAATGGGGCTGGGGGCTGAAGAGAGATGGAGGCAGAAGTTTTAGGTCATCCTCAGCTGTAGTTGGGTTGAGACTGTCTCAAAAATTATTATTATTATTTTTCGAGGTAATTCTTTTGACAACGACCTCCAAAAGCTCCTGTTTTTCTCTGGAGATTATGTTCTGGAGGTGCGATCACAAGCTTACATGACTGTGCCCGCACCAGCCTCATCGCACTGCCTGTGAGGAACTCCAGTATCGTACACTTGAGACGTAGCGTAGAGGGTCCAGCTCTGTCCCACAGGCCTCTGCCTGTTTCTCTGTCTTTTTTTCTTTCTATTTTAGAGGAAGGGTCTGAGTGACCCTGAGCCAGTGGTCCTCCTGCCATAGTGTCCTGAGTCTGGCACAAGTGTTGCTCCGTTGCTCCCGTTGTGTAGCATCTGTGTGGGAGCCAGAACCTTGAACTGAACCTGTTGGGTGTTCACTACTATTCTGTGAAGAACTGTGTTTCTCATTTCCCTTCCCTTTTTACTCTTTAGTCTTTTAAGATTCAATATCTTTCTAATCTATTCTTCAAATATTTAATTTTTCTTACTTCAAAATGCTTTAAAAGTGCCACTGAACAGGTGTAACCAGCCCACTTGTCGACTTACTGAATGAAGGTTTTTGGGCGCAGAAGATTACACTCAGGTGTTCTGTATCAACTCTTCAGATGTTTTCTTATTGCTATAGATTGTCAGCATGCGAAATACTAATTTACGTTGCTTTTAAATACCTTTTCTCCCACAGCGCCGACGAGCAGTGGACCTCAATGTTAAGATCCTGGATTTAAGCAGTGCTTTTCTCATGGGAACCAACTTTCCCAACAAGATACAGAAGCATCTCTTACCAGAACACATTCGGCACCACTTTGCCCGCGATGGGAATCATGTAGTCATCGATGGTCTGCATGCAGAAGCCTCGGATGACCTGGTAGAGTCCTCCATTGCTTGTTGCTCAGCTCCCATGTGAATGCCAATGGATGCGTATTACTGCTGTTTTAACCCTAAATTCTTTAGTAACATGGCAGTATAGCCTTAAAAATCTTGATGTATTAGTAAGCTCTGAAAGTTTATGGATGTGTATTACTGCTGCTTTAACCCCAAATACATTAGTAACATGGTATTACAGTCTTAAAAATCTTGATGCATTACTAAGCTCTGAAAATTTAATTTGTGACACAATTAATTCCACAAAAGCTTTGATTAAGGAAAATAGTTAAAATTCCTGTCTCTCAAGGAATTCATTCTTGTAGTATAGTCGATAACAAGTGACCGTGAAGGTCTCTGTGGTTACTTCTAATGTGAAGTCATTGTGCCCCCGGATTCGGTGCTTTCTGCTATAGAGACAGAGCATTGACAAATTTACTTACGAACCCTGCCCAATGAGAGCACTGTAGACCTTGTCTGGGCTGTTCTTTTACTCTGGAAGCCGTGGCTGGCTGCGGGAATGTGGGGAACGTGGCCCGGCTGGTTTGTTGCTTAGGGTTTTGAGCCCTGACATTTAGATCTTGGTTTTCTCTTCTTTCATCCTTTCACTACAGGTCCGGGAAGCTGCTTATAAAATTTTCCTTTATCCCAGTGCGGGCCAGTTGAAATGTTTGGAAGAATTGCTGAGCAGCAGAGATCTTCTGGCAAAGTTAGTGGGTTACTCTACGTATTCCCACAGGGCCCTCCAGGGAACCATAGCTCAGACGCCAGGTGAGCCCGTTTGTACGACTCGTAAGAATAAGCAGGAATGTGAGGAAACAGTTTCCAGTGGGTTGGTGGGTTTTGTCAGTGCTGGAGAGCCATCCCAAGAATTATGCTGCCAGCCCAGAACTTATGATTTCAAATATCTACAACTGGATTAAAAAAAAAAACATTTGCCATGTTTCCCAGCCCGTCTTTGAATTCATGTTCTTCTTGCCTGAGCTTCCCGATTACAGCATGAGCTAATGTCCAGCAATGTTTTTGATAAATTCAAGGAACCATTTGTTGATATTTCCAACATCTTTTGGTAGAACTCATCTGTAAATAGAGCTAATAATTTAACCTATATAGTATGTATGTGCTAAGTAAGAGTAAGTCAGATCGTAAGTTCTCACTCATTATTAATTTAAATCAATTTCATTCTAACTAAGCCCAACGTTGTCAGATTGGCTGGAATTAGAGCGAGAGGATGCAGGGTCGATGTTTTTGTGAAATCCGAGGTGGTGAAGTCATAGGCAAGCACAGTCCTACGGGGAAGGTTCATGCTAGGTGGGCAGGGGAAGTGGCCTTGGATAAACAGGCCTTGTGCTGTGCTGAGGACCTGAGGATTCAGGATATCTAAGAGAGAATGTTGTGCACAGCTAGTGATGGAAATGCACATGCGCTTCTGAGAGGCAGCGAGCCATCAGCAGTGTGTTGAGGATGGTGGCGCTGTTTAGGTTCTAGATGCACTTTGGAGAGGGAGGAGCAGACAGTGCAGCATCTTGTGCATGTTGTTGTGGGAAGGGCTCCGTGTGTGGAAGAGTTCCCAGCCTTCCTTCTGTTTTTGTTGCTTCCTGTGTCGTGTCCTTCTCACACCTTCCTGTACAGCCAGTCCCCTGGCCTGCTGACTGCTCCAGCCTGGGTGCCCTTGATCAGATTTGCAACTTTTCTGGGCTGAGCCACAAACCCATCCCTTCCATGATAAACTTTGCTTCTGTTTTCCTTGAACTTTATCCTTGAACCTTTAACCCTTTTTTTTTTTTTTTTTTTTTTTTTTTTTATGCCTGGTATAGAGTGCAGGGCTCCACATGCTAGGGGTGCTCTCTACTGCCAAGCTCTATCTCAAGCCAGGTTTTAAAACTGGCTTCATATAATTTAACTTCTGAACCGATATTCTATGAATTGTACATACATATTTATTTTGTAGTTTTGTTTTCTGTTTTTGAGACTCGTGTATTCCAAGCTGTTGAAGATGACTTTGAACTCCTGATTCTCCTGCCTCCAGCTCCCTAATGCCAGATTGCATGAGTGTGCTGCAACACTCAGTTTTATTTTGTGTTTTTCTGTAGTCACTGTTAATATCAGTGAAGTTAATATCAGTATTTTTACTTTTATACTATACATGTTAATATTACTAGAATATTAGTCAGTGCTACTGTGTCATTATATGTCATTTAACTCCTAACAGCCCTGTGAAGTAGGGATTGGTTTATGTGTCACAGGAGTCTAAGGTTAGGGGTATTGCTAAACATGGCACAGCAGGAACCTACACACACCTCTGAAGCTTCTTGGTGTTGATAGCAGGACCCAGGAAGTCCTGAGCTGCTACTCTAGCAGGTACTTACCTGGGCCCCAGGAAGAAGTCGGTGTGGCAGGGGAAAGGGGATGGCTCCTTTATGCAGTTGATAGTGCTGTGGAGAGAAGGAGCAGGAACAGGACATAGCATTACGTGTGTGGTGGTGCTGCCTTTGCCAGTGTGGAAATGGGGTGTGCATGCAGAGTGTGGCATACACCAGGGCAAGGCCGGCAGATTGCCAGGGTGAATCTGCAGTCCCTCGGAAGAAGGTACAACCATGCGCCAAAGTCTCAAGGCAGAAATGTGCCCCACACTTCTAAGGAAAAGCCAGAGTGGGTGCTTAATGGAAGGAGGACCCTGTCCTGGATGAGGTGAGGGCTGTGCAGGGTTTGGGCAGAGAGGGAACATGACCTGACTTAGACTGTAATGACAGGCCCTGCAGGTAGCAAGATGAGCAGTAGGGCGAGGTAAGGAGAAAGCATTTGGAAGCTATTTTGTGACACTCATGAGGAGAAATGGTGGCCTCTTGGCCAGGATGCCAATGTAGCTGGTCCGCGGGCACCAGCTTCTAGATACATGGAGTTTTGAAGGGAGAGCTTTACCCTAAGCAGCTAGAAAGACAGTAAACCACTACAGTGGGGACCATGAGTCTGGTTTGGGTGAAGGTAAGGTCAAGATGCTCTTGTCCTAAAAGCAGTCACTGTAGATACATGGCTGTGGGCTGCGGGCTCTGAGACGGAGATGCAAGTTGAAATACTTACTCAACGGTGTGGGGCTGTGTGAGGTCACTAAGGGAGCACACTGAGAGGAAAGGAGGCCAAGGACTGCTCTGGGATTCTCTGAGGGCAGGCTGTGAGGAAAAGCCGCAAGTGCTTTGAGGGACAGTTAGTAAGAAGAAAAGGAAGCAGAGAGTGTCCTTCGGGAAGCCCAAGCCAAGGCAGAGGCACCCCATGACTTGGATACTGTGGCAGGTCAGTGTAGAGAGGACTGGGGACTGGCTAATAAGCTGGGCTCTTTAGAGTTTATTGGACTCACAGTAGTAAAATCAGATCCCATCAGCGGCAAGCAAGTGGCCTTCCTGCCAAGTGACATTTCAGAGAGAGGCTCCTGTACAGGTCACATGAGATGTGACCTGTGTCCTTGAGGGTTTAAACTTTACTGCTTAGAACAGACACAGTGCCGTGGGTTTTAGCAGATGGGTGCTTGTCAACCGATTTGATGGCTTGTGATTTTCAGGAAGGTGATGTCTTTGAAGAAATGGTGAGTCTTCACTGAGACCAGGGCAGAAGGAAGGAACTGAGGCTATAGTGGCCATCCATTTGGTGGGTGCTCTAGAAACAACTATGTAATGAGTGGGCATTGGGTTTATTTTTAGGAACTTTCACATTCAGTGGTGTGTGTGTATGTATGCACGTGCGTGTGTGAGTGTGCATGTGTGTGTCTGTGTGTACGTGTGTGTGTCTGTGTGTACGTGCGTGTGTGAGTGTGCATGTGTGTGTCTGTGTGTACGTGTGTGTGTGCGTGTGTCTGTGTACGTGTGTGTACGTGTGTGTGTGAGTATGCATGTGTGTGTCTGTGTGTACGTGTGTGTGTGTGTGCATGTGCATGAGGAGGCCTGAGCTAGATGTTGGGTATCTTCCTCAGTTGCTCTCTACCTTATTTTTTGAGACACAGTCGCTCCCTGAGCCTAGACCTCACCAACGGGGCTGGACTGGCCGGCCAGCAAGCCCCAGGGAATCCCATGTTCCCATCTTCCTAGTGTTGGGTTGCAGAGGAGGGCTGGTACGCCTGTTTTCTGTTTTTTCTTGTGGGTTTTGGAGGATGGATCTAAGGGCCTTGTACCTGTGTATCATCTTCATAGTCAGTCTTTTTAATATACCTTCTCCAGATTCTTCGCATTTCACCAGAAGAGCAAATGGGTGACTGAATAAAACACGGCTGCGTGGAGTCCGAGTCCACATGCATGCGGAGATTATCTGGGGCTGTTGCATGTGGTGGCTGCGTGGAGTCCGAGTCCATATGCACGCGGAGATTATCTGGGGCTGGTGCGTGTGGGGGCTGGGCCCGGGGAAGAGCTTCCAGTGCAGGCTTTTGTCTCCTTTGAGTTTCTGACGCATTTGGCTTGGCACACAGAACCGAGTGTAAGACTTTCTAAAAATGACAGGGGCAAGAAACCGTGGCTCGTGGTTTAGGTTAACCCCACTCCCACTTGCCTTTCATCCCACTCAGAAAGCAGATAGCTTAAAGAGAGGGCAAGAAATTAAACCCATATAGGAGATCATCTGGAAAATATAAAGACAGTGTCTGTGGCCAACTGAAACACACATAAAAGCACCGCACAGAGTTCCGGGGCAGAAGGCACCACGGGGCACTTTCCACGGGAACAGCGGGCTTCTGACGCTCACCCTCACGGGTCCTCGCTGGGGCTGCTGTGACTGAAGAGCTGCAGTGAGCATGGAAGTGCAACTGCAAGACCTGCTGCAGTTCTGCTTGGTGTTGGTACCCACTAGGTTACTCACAGTTGCCTGTAAATAGCAAAAGTGACTCAGGGAACCGTGCTGTTTACGTTTTCACTCCCATTATCCTCCCCTGTCCCTCTCCCCGCTGCAAGTTTCCATACTCTTCTCAGAGAGACCTGTTTGCATGTGCGTGTACATGAAGAAAACGTGATGTTTGTGTTTTTGACTGACTTATTTTTGCTTACTGAATGATCTGAGGGCATGATGTTTTGGGGCCTGAGGGGACCCGGGAAGAGTTGAAATGCAGGCCAGTTATGGTCAAAATACATGGTAATCATGTGAAATTCTCAAATAATAAGTTAAAAAATTTACCTGATGATCTCCAGTACCATCCAGTTCCCTGAAAATGCATAATTTAATTCTTTATGGCTGAGTAAAACTCCATTTCAGGCACAGACATGTGCACGCATTTGTGCGCACGCACACACACACAAATACACATGGCATGTTTTCTTTCTTTATTGTTTCATCTAGAGGTCTGCAATCTGGCTGCTGTGACTTGGTGACAGGACTGATTCCTTGGATAACACACACAGGATGGTGCAGCTAGAACTTACACCACTCCTTTAGGTGGTAGCCGCACCAGTTCACATCACCACAGCAGAGAATAAAGGCTCCGCTCTGCCCGTCCTCGCCAGACTCTGCTGGGTTTGTTTCTGTTTTTCCTACAGCCATTCCATTTGGAGTAGGACAGAATTTCAGTGTAGATGGACTTGCATTTCCCTGATTACTGGGGTGTTGGACACTTTTTACACAGGGCCTCCCTTTGGAGCTAGACTGGGCTAGCCTTGACTCCTGCCTCAGTGTCTTATGTGCTGAGATTACTAACGTGCACTGATTTTTTTTAGAATCAAGCCAGCATTTAGCTGTCTTGAAACTTAGGAGTAATTAGACATGTCTGTGACGGTTCTCTTCTTATACATCTGGACAGGATGTTTGTATTTTTTTCCTTTTGCTTTCCATTAATGGTCTTGATGTTGGGTGTAATCTAAGGCTTTGGATTAGTACTCTAAATGTCATTTGTTTTTCCACAGGAGATAATCAGTGTTATTAGAAATAATGGTTATATTTCAGGCCTGTGTCAGCCACTCTGCCTACCTTTGAAATGTGATGATCCTCATGTTACAGTTTTAACATATATGTCCATGCTATTTCACATAATTGAAGGTATTTTCTTTTGGATTTTATAGAGACTGTCATGCAGTTCCTTGAGAAACTATCTGACAAACTCTCTGAAAGGTTAGTTTGTATTCTATTTAGTACCCTTTCTAATTTGGTTTGTGTTTGTCACTTCTAAAATCTTTTTAATGTCAGTGAATCACTGTCTGTTAAAATGAAGAGGGAATATTAATTAAGAAGTTTCTTAGTTTACTCACTTTTGCTTGAAGGGCTCTTCATTTATATATAGCTATAGATTGTATTTTCAGCAAATGTACCTTCTTAAGTTATATGTGTGTGTGTATTATGTACTATATATACATATACATATACATATATATATATATATATACATATATAATATACATATATATAAATTTTTTTACAAAGACACTTCCTATTATCGCTCAGTTTTTCTGTAGGGAAAAGCGATGAGTAGCAGTTGTAAGTATAATCTGTGTGGATGTTTTATGGAGAGGAACTTGTTAGTTTCCCACCTTTGAGGCGCTGATTGGAGTGCTGGTGGATGCTCATTTGTTTCTGTTTCCCAGGCTTCAGTGCTTTCCAGGTGTAAGTCTACGTTATGCACGAGGTAGACTTTGTGACGACCTCACGGCCTATGTAGTTTTCTTCAACTTTAGTAAAAGTTGGTAGTAAAAGGTGTATCTATTTTATCACGACAGTTGGAAAGTTTATAAAATTTATTCCTGTTGCAATTATGAAATTTTTTTCTTAATAAGTAATGACAGATTTATCTTGCAGAACTACAAAAGATTTTGAGATGATGCGAGGAATGAAAATGAAATTAAATCCTCAAAATTCTGTAAGTAAATATGTTGGATGTTTTTCAAATAATATAAACATGATTTCAAATGAAAGCATTAACTCTTAATTCTAGAATTTTGTTTTTTTCTTTAACATCTTACTTTATTCATAATTCTTATAATACTGTTATTAATTACCTGAGTTTCACACAATGTATCTCAGTCATACTCTCTTCCATTCCTCCCTGGTCTACCCTCCTACCCCTGTGCCCTCAAAAAAATAAATAAACAAAAACCCCAATAATAACAATAAAATTGAGTCTAGCCTGTGTGGCAAGAACATGGATCACAGGGTCACCATGGTTTCTGGAGGCAGCATGAACATTCACCTGGCCCACACCAGCCTAAGATTAAGCATGATCAAGTTCAACCCGAAGTTGGACTCTACTGCCCAAACATGTAGCCACTCAGACGCTACACACAGACCCGGACTCCTATAGGCACCGAGAGATCTCAAAGGCACCAGTCCATCCCACAGGCACACAGATATCACGCAGGCTGGTTATCACACAGGGACCCAAACATGACACAGGCACCTGGGCCTCCTGCAAGCACCAGGGTACTCACAGACACCCAGCCATCCTGCAGGCACCCAGCCACCACTCAGGCACCCAGACATCCCATGGGCACCTGGTGATCCTGCAGGGACCTGGACATCACACAGATACCCAGACATCCTGCAAATGCCAGGGCATCCCGTAGTGTGCTCCCATGTTTGCCCTTGTCCCCAGTTACGTGATTCTTAGTGGCGCACACTGCTTGCTGTTGTTCCCTTGCCTGCTGAGCCTCCAGCTCTGTGTCTCTTTCCTGAGTTTCTTTATCCGAAGTCTTGGTCCTGCCACTGCCATAACTGTGTTTCCAGTTTAGATTCTCTCTGATTGTGGTTGAGGGTGGGGGCAGAGGTGGGGATGGGGCAGGGGCAGCATCTATCCCTGCCATGACTCTAGCTCTGTATCTCCACTGTGTACCCTGCTGTATTCTGCCATCTTCCTCTTTCTACTCAAAGGCAGTCGGTTTTCCAAGTCTATTGTCTTTCTAACTACACTTAATTCTCAAAGTTTTCCCCACTGGACTTGATAACATAATAGCTAGCTTCTCTATGTCCATGAAGTGAGGGACCAGAGGCAGCTGTATTGGTGGGGCAATGAGGCAGCGGCCGGAGCCCTATTAGACTCTGCCTACTGCCCCGTTGCCATTTGGAATCCAACTTTCTTTGTTTTAATTTAAAATTTGTTCTTTACAGTTTCATGTGTTGTATAAAGTAATTTGATCATATTTTAATCCCCATTAGTCTCTTATTCCTTCTACCAAACCCCTTCTTTTTCCTGTCAAGTCCTTCTCATGTCTTTTGTGTGTGTACGTTTCACTGCATTTGACTAGGTGCCTACAAGAGCATGGGTGGTGGGTTATTTACTTGAGCTTACCAGTGGAATATGACTCCTCCCCTTTCTCAGGAACCTTTAATTGCCTGTAGCTCTTTAGGGAGCTGTGGGGCCTGAGTCATCCCTCATCCATATGAGGAATATTGATGGGCCCAGTCTTGGGCAGGTCTTGTGAAGGTAGCCATTGTTACTGTGAATTCATGGGTGCAACAGCCAGTCATGACCAGAAGATAGAGTTTTACAGAACTCCTACCCATCCTCCAGCTCTTACATTCTTTCCAACTAGCCCTCTTCCACAGTGTCCCAAGCTTTGGAGAAGGGGTGATATAGAGGTCCCATTTGGGGCTGGACATTCAACAGTCGCTTATTCTTAGCACTTAACCAGTTTTGAGTTTCTGCAGTAATTGTCAGTCACTGCAAGTAGGAATCCCACGGAGGCTAAGAGCAGCACTAGTCTATGGGCATAATCACGTGTAGAAGGCAGTCTGATGTTGCGTCTGCTTAGCAAAGTAACCGTAGTAGGTTCTGCCATGGGCCTGTGACTCTTGCAGTTGTGGTTTCTAATCAGGTTTGCAATACCAGACATGCGCTCCTGTGACATGGCCTCAAATCCAACCAGAAAGCATTTGGTTACTCCCATAGTAGTCATGCCATTAGTGCATGAGTGGGCACCTTTTATTGATTGTAGGACTTCCTTACAATTTCCTGGGAGTCTGTGTAGTCTTTTTAATGCTTGGCCCTAGTGAATTTAGTATTGAAGTATTTGATAAATAGGTCTGAATTTGAGGCTGCCTAGAAACCCAGCATTTTTGTCAGTAGTTGGTGCGTGTGTCCACACGCAAATGCATATTAACAGAAAATTTATTTATGAAGCACTCCTTCTGTTTTACAGAATGTTGGCTTCCCATTTCAAGAGCCTTTGATGAAGTTTAGTGGAGGCTTGATCTAGCAGGTGGCCATTTGAACCTCAATATTAACCTTGCAGTTTAGACCGCCAGTACTTGCTGGGTGGTATGATTCAAGTGGTAGGGCAGCCTGCACAGTGGCTTGGACCTGTGGAAGAGCTTCTCCAGGCCCCACTTAAAGCCAGCAGGATTTTGGGTCACTTGGTATAATTAGCCAGAGTAACATACCCAGGTGAGGACTGTGTTGTCTCCAGAATCCAAATAGGCTGACTAAGCTTTGTGCTTCTTTTGTGGGAGGGGACAGGCGCAATAACTTACCCTTCACTCTGGAAGGAATATCTCTGCATGCCCCACACCACTGGACTCCTAGTGCTTGAATTTGGTTGGATTTATTTCCCATTCTCTGATGCACATATGTATTATTGACAGGTCCAAAGTGGTTGTTACCTCCTGCTTGGTGCAATCAGCATAATATCATCAATATAGTAGGTCAGTGATATCAGTGTGGAAGAGACAGGTGACTAGAGCCCTTCAAACTGAGCTGTGACACAGGGTTGGAGAGTTAATACACCATCACCTGTATGCGTTGGTCTCCGTCATAGGTCACATGACGTCACGGTATAGGCCAAGTGTCTTTGTAACCGGAATGCTACCCAGGCACTTTGGGATGTTCTGAAGTGGTGGAGTTGCAGGCGTCAGGACCAGTGTCTCCATGTGGCTTTCTGAGGTTGTCTGCATTATTCTTTCGTAGGTGCTCCTGTTGATGACTCTTGATTTGATAGCTCCTGTCAGAGCTGTAGGCACATGGCAACGTAGAGAAAGGAACCTTGTAGATTTGGGAACTGCCAGTTTCCCAGACTCACTCACTAAGAAATAGATGACAAATTGCTGGACTGGATAGGATTAGAGTAGCATGTTAATCTGGGATCTTGCTATAGCTGTATCTGGCCTGGTAGCCAAAGCCAGTGATCTACACCCTTTTATAGTGGTGAGCACATCCACGTAGGATACCAGAGAATAAATCAGAATTTAGCTGGGTGGATCTAAGAATTAAAAATACGTTTTAGAAAGTTAATCCAGTCAAAGCTGATGTGCCTTGTACCTTTCCTCCCAATATTTTTGTATGACTGGTGGATGCAGGTAGTTCTGAAAATACTGGTGAAGATCTGATTTTCTCATGAAGGCTCTGTTCTGGTCAGTGGTATCACTTTTCACTCTATTGCCCTAGCCAGAATCTGCACTTACCATTGGTTCTTGACCTGAAGCAATAGCATCACCAGGGATCTCAGCTCCATGCCAATCTGAACCTCTGGGATGAGACCTGTACTTGAGTTTCACTGTGGCCTGCAGGTCCTATAGTTCCTGCATCTGACCTTCCCAAATCGCTAACCTCCCCTTCCCATGCCTGTGACCACAGCCTTGGCTGGCTCATTACTGTTTTCACCTAATTCTAGTTGCTTAATTGGCTTCCTAGCTGTTAGTTCCTACCTTCTCAAAAGCATACTGGATTCAGAATGCTTTGCAGTATTGCCCAGCCCCATGTGGGCACAGAACAGGCACTTGCACTTACTTGAACTATGAGTGAATGAACCAATAAGTGCATAGATGCCATCGGGGAGATCCTTACGCAGATCAGGTGTTGTCATGCACTTCTGATTTCTTTGCATAGTTCCCCCAGCCAGTCAGGATCTGGCCTTCCTGCCCGCCTCGGGCTGGCTCAGTGCTATTCTCTCCCATTCCCAGAATGGCATAGCTTTCTTTACTTTGCTTTCTTTTGTTCTTCAACTCTTGCTGGTCTTTATGTGCTAGCTACTTAAATATGCTGTGGTAGGAAGTGTCCAGTCACTCTTGAGTGCTACACAGAGGAAGGCCTCTCCTTTCTCATCTCAATTAACTGCTGCCATCTCTCAGAACTTACTTGGGGCTTTTATTCCTCCAAAACAGCCCTGAACCCACACTTTAATTCAAAACTTCTCAGAGTTGATGATTGTGCCTTAAGCAATATAATGTGTTCTCTTTTTGTTTGTTTGTTTTAAAAATACTCTTCTCATGGGTTGTGGTTTGGGGTGAGTCGTGTGGAGAGGTGCATGTGTATGTGTGTGGAAGCCAGAGGTCAGCCTCACATGTCATTTCTTACAAGCTGTTCATCTTATTTTTTGAGATAGAGTCTCTTACTGGGACCCAGAGCTCACTGATCCAGCCAAGCTTGCTAGTCAGCCGGTGAGCCATGGGCACCTTCATGTCTCCTCTCTCCCAGTACCGGGATTACAAGCATGCACTGCCACACTCAGCCCTTCATGTGTGCTTTGGGGATTGAATTCAGCCTCGTTCTTGAGCAGCAAGCACTTTATTGACCAGGCTATCCCCCCATCCCCACCATGTGGGTTATACTGCCCTCTTGTTAAGTCATTTTGCCCTCCCACACCATTGGCTCTCTGAAGGCTGATGTCTGCTTATGTCTGTGGAGGACCCCTTCTCTGGCATCTACAGATGGTGCATAGTCATCAGCTAGAGGAGCTGGGAGCTGGGACCTGAACTCCAGGAAATGGAGGTTCAGGGGTCCATCCCTGCCCTTCGGGTGCTCATGGGGAAAAAGACCATGAGTCTGCTCTTTTACATTGCTATGCATGCTATGCACAAAGGCCACTGTGCCATGGGAAGGAATCCCTGCTTGCTCAGGATTGTGCAGAGCCGAAACTTAGAAGGCTGAGGGTCACAGGACAGCTGGCATGCAGAGCCCTTACTCGGAGCCAGGGGTTGTGCCTGTGTGGGAGGTGCTCAGCAGGTACTCAGTGAGTGGCCACCACACGGCAGGCTCTGTGCAGAGTCAGGACCACTGAGGAAGGGTGCAGGCAGAGTCCTCACCCCATGCAGCATGCAGTCTGACTGAGAATTTGACCCCTGGTGGGTAAGACTATCATTCAGGTGCTCAGGCTTACTCTCAGGATCCTGCACTGGCTGTCACAAATTGCTATTCTTCCACTACTTTTTTGTTTTGGACAGGATTTGGCCTTTCAGCTCAGGGCTTTGAACTTGGGGTCCTGCCCCAGCCTCCCAAGGAAATGTAAGCCTGAGATGCCATGCTCTGCTCTTTTACTACCTCCTTATGACATATTTTCTTTCCAGAGATTGGTTACAAATTGCGCCATGTCATGGTTTTTAGATATTTTTTTTCTGGTCTATGTTAAAAATAACTGGCTTATATTTTACAAGCTGGCCAAGTTTCTGATAAAAATAATGAGATAGTCAATAGATTTGCTGACAGTGAACCATTCCCTTTCAGGAGCTAATGCCTTGGGACCCCCCTTACTACAGTGGTATGATTCGTGCAGAAAGGTAAGCTTTTCTAGAAAGACCCCTGTGAGAAGGGAGATGGGAGTTATATGTGCTGAGTACTTTGCACATTAGTTACACAGCTGCTCAGTGCCCACATCACACACCTGCTTTCCCCGAGGCACACTTCTCTCTGAGGGCAGAGCCGTAGTTTCCATTGCAGTGTCTTGATTTGACCCCTCAGGTCCAGCCCTGGGTGGCGTGTCCCGTGTCCGTAATTCACTGGCGCTGCTGTCTCATAGGTGTAATTGTTTCTCGCTAACTCCATTTTTATTTTTTAATAATTAGTTAATTAATTAATTTGCATGCGTGTAGGTGGGGAAGAGCACACAGCCACACACATGTGGAGGTTGGGGGCAACTTGCAGGAGTCAGTTCTCTGCTCCCACCATGTGGGTCCTGGGGACTGAATTCAGGACGTCAGACCAGGCGACAGGCACCTTTACTCACTGAGCTGCTGGCCTCCTATCCCTCCTTTAAAGCCCTGAGGAATGTTCTCACTGAGTTTTCGGGAAGCATGTATTGTTTGGTAGCTGTTCAAGCCCAAACCAATACCAAATAAAAGTAATCATACAATGAGAATTTGGGGTAGAGAATGTCATAATGTTTTGAATGGCACTCAAAGAGTTTTGGTTTTGTTTTTTTTTACATTTATTTATTTATTTATTTATTTAATTGAGTGTGTGCATGCACCTACCATGGCACATGTGTGGGGGTCAGAAGACAACTTGAGTCGTTTCTCTCCTTGTGATTGAACTCAGCTTGTCAGGCTTCATGGCAAGTGTGTTTTTACCTCCCGAACCATTCTGCCAGCCGGAAATGGCTTTTGTTTTAATCTGACAGATTTGTTTAACACAGTGTGGCCTTCAGGGGTTTGGGTTATACACACTTGACCAGCTTTCCAGCCCAGCTCTGCTGGGAACAGTGTTACCTGTCTGAGAGCGGGAAAGGATGCAGAAGTGCCTCAGCAGGATTTATCTGGTGCTGTTGGCCCTCATGCCATCTGTTTTTAATAGTTTACAGAGTTGAGCTTGGGCTGAAGGATCAGCAGTGTGGGGTAAGGAAAGCAGGCACAGGGCTAGAGGTCATAGATGAGAAAGGAAGAGGGTACTGTGGTTTGGATTTGAGGTTAGGAGACTGGGACAAAATGAAGAGGTGTAAAGCCTTCCTTGTTAATAAGGTCACCTGCTTTCAAGTGGAAGCTCAGTATGTGGTTTGCATGGAATGGAAGCCAGAAGGGACTTTCCTTATAATCAGCAGTTCCTTTATGCTAACCATGGGGGCTGGTTTGCTGTATTGTGTTAAGTACTTCAGATGTGTTTCAGGTTCCTTATTTAGCTGCCTAAACAAGAAAAACAACCTGTTTAGAATTGATCAAGAGCCAGTGGTGGTGGTGCACACCTTTAATCACAGCACTCAGGAGGCAGAAGCATGTGGGTCTCTGAGTTCGAGACCAGCCTGGTTTATAGAGTGAGTTCCAGGACAGCCAGGACTACACAAAGAAACACTGTCTCAAAAAATTAAATTAATTTAATTTAAAAAGAAATAGGTGGAGAATTAACATGCGTTAGGACTGCACAAGAGCAGTGTAGGGAGACAGCAGGATGAAGGACTATGGCTTAATCTCAAGGAACAGCTGCTGTTTTCTTTGTAGTTAGGTTCTTCAGATAAATTAAGTCTTTCAAGTATGAAGACAATATATGAAATACATGACCAGAGGTATGAAAAATGCCAGAAATGGTTTTATTTGAATTAAAATTTATTTTTGAATAGACAGTACATATACATGGTTTAAAACACCAGAACAATGATTAAAAGGTGGTCACTAAGCAACATTGGTCCCATCCCTGCCCTGATCCTCAGGGGCCGTTTTCTAGAGTTTAATCTGCCCTGTCAGAGTCTGTGCTCTTCATGCTTTGGTAGGCATCGTCTCTTTCCCTGCCAGCAGCAAGCTGCAGTGACCCAGATCTGTGTTGGTGCTGCTTTGGATTAAAATATCTTCAGAATTGGTAGTTTCATAATATCTACTCCATGTTAAGGCTCAGAAATCTCAAAGGCGATCACATGACAAGATAAATGCGTGTTACATAAAATTACTCAGAAAATGTTGGACTGTCACAGAAGGATTTCTGTCTAGTGTGTGAAATTTTATCTTTGTTGGTGGATACATAGTGACCATGGTAATTTAAAATTCTTTAAAAATGAACCTTCATTATGAAGTTATGAAAAATTTCAAAATAAACAGAAAAAGAATGATGTAAGTGGCTGCCCAGTGCTCACCTCTTGGATCCAGCAAGCAGCAAGTTGTGCTGGGCTTGTTCCCTGTCCCCTTTTAATTTTTCTTTTGCTTTTTTGTCCTTCCTTCCTTCCTTGTCCCAGCATATTACCTTCTTACCTTACATTACCTTACCTTACATTCTTTCAAGTCGATCTTAGATTCTATTTATGTGCTTACATGCTTCTGTCTCTGAAGAAAATGGACATCTTATGGAGCTTCAACATCATTGCCTAAGTTAATTTGTTATCTAGTACCTAGTCTACAGTGGTGTTTCCAGGCAGTGCGTATGTTCAGCTTTCTCTATTTTGATAAGATATCTGAGACAGTCAGCTTGTAAGGGAAAGGTTTGGTTTTGCTGTCAGTTTTGGAGACCTTGGTGTGTGGTGCATGGGTCTCCTTGATTTGGGGCCTGAAGCCAGGCAGAATATCATGGTGAGAGGCACACAGTGGAAGGACTGCTTACTTTGCAACAGTTGGGAGACAAATAGAGTTGGGGGTGGGGATCCTGATGTTCTCTTCAGTGGCATACCTCCAGTGACCTAGCTTCTTCCATTGGGCCCTGCTACTTAAAGATTCTACCATTTCCTGATGCACCATGGTCTTGAAACACAAGCCACCTTTGACAGCATTCAGGGTGGTAACAGTACCCAATCTGCTTTTTGCCTGTTAGTTTTTTGGAACTAGGATCCAGGTAAGGCAAGTACATTCAAGGTTGGTTTTGTTTGTTTGTTTCCTTTTTGCTTAGCCTTTCTCAAGGGTGGTGACTTCCCCTTCCATCCCATCAAGATCGGTTGCTGCAGAGAGCATGCCACTTGTCTTGCACATGGATTTGTCTGACTGTTTCATTGTGTATTCACTGGTTCCTCTCTTGAGATCATTCCTGCAAGCTGTGTTTGTAAAGACTCAGTGTTAAACACTTCCACTTGGGACAGGGAATCTCACAGTGGGTGCTGCAGAGTGTCATGTCACAGCAGAGGACATGCCTTAGCTGTTGCCCCCCTTCTGCTGGTCTCCCTAAGAGTGACCCCAAATAGAGTGTCCACTGGTGTCTGTGTCCTGGGGAGGGTCAGGGTCTCTCCTGTCTGGAAAACACCCAGCCTGCTGAGCCTGGAGTCCTGGGAGCGACTGCTTCCCCTGCACTTCTCATGGCTTCACTCTGATGGCCCTTGAATGAGGCAGTTCTTCCTCTTCAATTATCAGTCTTCAGAATAAGGATTTAATAGTTTTCCATGTTGTGACCATTGGTTTCTGTTTATTACAGTCACTGTTGGGAGATGTCGTATTGGCCAAATGCGTTGGAAAGTTTTAATATCTTGATTTTTAACTCAGGCGTTTAGCAGCTTGCTTATGGAGACCCAGTGATGAAGGCATTGCTGTGTCCCTTCAAGGCAGAAGTGGGCAGCATTTTCTCCACTTGTGAGCCAGGAGCTTCCATCTCCCAGTGGTAGTCTAAGGATGGACTGGACTGTTCTCAGGGACTTGAAAACGTTCCTATGCAAATGCCATCTGGCTTTCACCTTTCACCATTTTGTCCCAAGGCTCTTGGGCAATGCTTCTTGCCTGTTCCTTTTTTCTGGTTGTCACCCAGTCCTCCTTGCTTTGCTTTCTGGCCCACGGCCTTTCTCACTGTCCTCTGAAGCAAAGCAGTGGGGTGGAGGTAGTCACATGCAGCAATCTCCTTGCTGTCTCTGCTGGGGTTCTGCCACTGTGTCACCTCCTTTGCTGGCAATGCAGTCAGCCTTGCTGGCTTGCCTTCCTGCTGCTCAAAGATGGTGGTAGAATTATACTTGGTTTTTCTGGTTTGCATTTCTGTGGGGTCTGCACTGTGGAGGGAAACTGCACCTAATTAGCAGAAGGTAGGTCCCAGTGGTGTTCTTGCTGGCTTCAAAAGTCAGAGTGGGGCAGATGGCCCTGGCAGTCTCTTACACAGCAGAGGGAGGGACTGGTCTTGTTCATTTTCAGTGCTACCTGTTAACTGAAAAGCAAGAATCCTGGCGTGACAGTTTCTGCACTGACCCTGCTGTACTTAACGAGGGAAAATGGCTGCTGTTGGTGTGGTGTGTACTGCCACAGAACTCAAAACATCATCAGCTGTAACTCTCATTATGCTTAGTTGTTCTGATGTCAGAGCATCCTGATTGACTCTCATGCCAAAGATAACTGTCGTTCCCAGGACAGTGCTGTGTTGTAAGCCACTCTTTGCAAGTGTGCATTCTCTAGCACACGTGCTCTGGTGGCCTGTCTTGGTTCTAAGAGAGCCTCCGTAAGCCTCAGCTACTTACGCCTGTTGGATGTCACCCTTGCTTTTCGCTTTTCTAACTTCCTGAGAAGTCCATTGTTATTCTTATCCTTGTTTCTCTGTGGAACGGGTGACTTTTCCCTCTGATTTTAGAGGAAAAGTTTGTCTTTGATTTTAGGAGAATTAAATTTGGTAGGGGATAGGTCTACCCGTTGATGTTAGTTCGAGTTCTCTGGTTTGGTACTTGGTGATTTTTTTGTTTGCTACTTTAAGTTTTTGTTGTATTTGAGACACCTCACTGTATAGTCCACGTTGTCCTGGAACTTGTGTCCCCTTGCTCCAGCTGTCCTAGTGCTGGGATAACGGGGGCCATGCCACCATGCGTGGCTAGTGTCTGTTTCACTTGGAAACTTGTCTGCCGTTGTGCTGAACATTTTTCTTCTTTCATTTTCTTCTCCTGATTTTCTCATTATTTACAACTTTGTAGATAAGTTTTATCTGCAGGATAACTCTGAGATAGATAATCTCATCTATTTTTCGTGCTTCTCTCTCTCTGTATATTTCTTTTTTATTTCTCCCCTAAGTCAGAGTCTTACTGTATAATACAGCTCAGGCTTGCCTCCCACAACTTGTACTCCCCCACCTCTGCTTCTAGAATGCATCTCCATGTCCTGGCGGTTTGTTTTTAGAAAGTTTCTATTGGCATTGCTTCCAGCTCAGTGATTCGTTCCTCAGCGATTCTAAGTCTGTGAGTTCTGTCAAGACTTTCTTCGTTTCTGTCACAATGTTTTCAGTTTCTGGCATGTTCTTTTGATTCTGAAGCTCCTTCTTTTTGCATATATTACCTGTCTGTTCTTGTAACATTCTCTACTCTTTTAGAGACCTTAAGATGTTAATGATAATTGTTTCATAGCCCTGTCTGTTCATGTCTAGGTCCCTGCTGTATCTGAGACAGATTGTAGGATTGCTTTGTCCCTCTCACCACTGTTGGAGATAAATGTAAAAGACTTGTGAAAGCAGTTTTTAATATTCCATTCGGCAGAAAGGGACTCTAGCATAGAGAAAAGGTGAAAATGGCTAGCGCGGTGGTGGTTTTTAAAGTTCTCCCATACAGGAAATTCTCTCCTCTCCTTCTGTAGGCCAGGACTTGTCTCCTCCCCAAATTGTCTTACTGGTTTAGGGGGAAATGCCCTTGGTGATGAATAGTTTGCGGTCTCAGTCTGCCCCTTTTCTGATGGGGGCTCAGTCACATAGCAGACTGCCTGTAACTGTCCTGCTCTCAGAAATCTGAGACAAGCAGGCACTAGCCACCCGCCAGGCTGTCTCCTGCTTATCTGTGACTCTGATGAACGCTAAGCGCACCTCATACTGCAAATGGATCATAGTACTCTGTCTCTTTACCACAACGAACTATTAGAGGCATTTAGCCTATAAAGAGAAAAATGCTATTTAGCTAACGTTTCAGCAAGTTCCAGCCCAAGATTGGGCACTCTGTTGCTGTGGACCCCTAATAAGGGCATTGAGTAACAGCAGCTGAGCTTGAAGTCTGTGAATGGCTTGTGCCCTTGGGGTGACCTCCACAGTGTTTCTCAGTCCCTTCCTTCTTGCTGGGGTGAGTCTGGAGGTTGACTGATGCTTGGTTTGGGTCTTTCTGCATCATTTCCACTCCTCAAATCCCTTCCCCTTCGGTTAGCCTTTGGTTAAGTAGTTTCTTTTGAGGGCAGGCCATAGTAAGAACAGAATGTTCTGGCAACATTTCAGAATGGTTCCTTTTTTTCTCCTGTTACTGGCAAGAGGGATTTTTCTCTATCTTAAGTGATTGAGATTAGCTAAAGCCATCTCTTCGTTCAACTGTAGATGATAACCCTGCCTCCCTGCTTGTCTGTATGTAATAACCCCACTTTCTTGTTCAGCTGAATGCAGTAGCACCTCCTTCCTGTTCCAACAGTATATAATAAAGACACTGAGCTTTTGAGGTGCTGTGGCTTCTCCATCAGAGACCCTAAACCACCCAATCCCAGATTTTCTGTGTGCCTGTTCTTTCTTCATTGCTTCTTTGCCCTGTCGGGATTCCAGGATCCAAGCCATGCGAGGATAGGACTCACACAAGCTCACAAAACCATACAGCAGAAATATCCTCCACTTCCCACCTACCCACATGTCTTCTGCTGCAGTTATTTGAATTGCTGGATGTAGAACCAGAGACCACAGACTGCCAACTGTACCCTCCTTCTGTGAATCCTTGTCTGCCACGCTGGTCCTAAGTATCGATGAACAGTTAACTGAATTTACCTTCCAAAAGTAAATTGAAGTAACGCTGTTGACCTTCTCTTCCTTCTCTTAGGTATAATATTGAGCCCAGTTTATATTGCCCATTTTTCTCCCTTGGAGCTTGCATGGAAGGCTTGAATGTCTTATTTAACAAACTGTTGGGCATTACCTTATACGCAGAGCAGCCTGCAAAAGGGGAGGTGTGGTGTGCTGACATCCGGAAGCTGGTAAGCCTCCCCTGGGTGTGGCACCATCTTGGCTGGGCCAGTGAGTGCCCAGCAGTTTCTCCTTCGAGTTAATTGTATTCTGACAGTGCACCCCAGCTCATTTCTTTCATAAAAAGTTCAAGCACTGCTTCTGATTTAGGTTCTTGCAAAAGGGCCTGAACATGGAATGGCAGAGCTAGTTCTCCAAAACAAGGGTTCTTAGGAAACCTGATAAAATGCTGGTTTTCATTTATGTGCTCCGATATGGCCATGCATTCTAGTAGTAAGAAAGCCCATTATTCCTCATTATATAATGACAGTGCCCTGCGCCTTGGGAGTTCCCATGTACATTTCTCCCCTCTTTACAGCATCTTTCATGTGTTTGCAGTGGTCTGTGCATCAGACATTAATTTTATCCTGTGTCTGATTTATTTGGCTTTGATGACAACTTTGAACCTGGAACTTTGCCGTTCTCCTTTTAAGACCCACTTTACTTGGAGTGTGAATATTTTAAGTTTTCCTCAGACGTTCTTGGTCCCGTATTAATTTATCCCCAAGGCTTTGCAGGGCAATGCCATTAATCTTTTGCTTACATGCCTCCGGGGCTGCACTTACTTCACTGTGCACCCAGTCATGTCAGCTGCCTTGCTGCCCCCTGGCCGTGCTTTAAGCATGGGATAGGTATGAGCAGATCAAGCTCAACAGCACTCTATCTCTGTTGTTACCCCCAAAATAGCCTTCGTGTTACTAACTTCCTGAATGACAGGTTAGGAAAAAGTCAGGATGTAGTAAAAAGGAAAGCTAGTAACAGGCTGGAGGACAGATGCAGGCTCAGCCTGGGCCTTCTGGGACAGCACCAGGCCCATGGTGTTCATTGCCATCTCCTGGGTGCCTTGAATAATTTCTGGCAACCAAGAGGTGCTCTGTGGGTCCTCGCTGAGTGAGTGAGTAAGTGCATAAATATACTTGCGTACAATTTAGAGCAGTAATCTGGAGCTTGCTCTCAGTCAGCAGGCTCAGAAAAACGAGGCGAGATGGAGCCAAGATACTCCATAGGGAACAGAGCTGTTTTATCCATTCTGGATCCAAGGGCATGTATCAGTTTCATAAGACAAGGAAGGAAAATAATTTTGCCACTAAAATTGTCAAGCCAACCTTTCTTCCCACATTTTTTGGGGTGTTTTGAGAGAAGCCTTCTGTGAAGAACTACGATTGGTACAATTAATGTTGGAGAAAGGCAGATAGGACACAGGGCCCCAAGGAGGATGTCTTCTTCTGAACACAGGATTCCCAAGTCATACGTTCCAGATGTAGAGCAAGATAGATGAATATCTTGAGAAACTTAAAAAGTAATTAAACTGTCTGTAGCTATGGTTGTGTGTATTTAATATACAGGGCCCTGTGTTCTATTTTTGGAGTTTTTGATGAGATCAGTGACTACTAAATTTGAACTTGTGTTCTAGGCTGTTGTTCATGAATCTGAAGGGTTGCTGGGGTACATTTACTGTGATTTCTTCCAGCGAGCAAACAAGCCACATCAGGTAAGCCTTCCTTTATAGACTGGCTTGTTTAGAAGTAGACAGCAGTTTATCAGGACGAATGCGAACTTTACGTGTCATTTTTATAGTTCCATAATATTTGAAGGCACCAAAGATTTCCTAAATTCATAAATGTGAAAATAGGACAGAATTTGAAAGAAATAAAGATCATGAGGAGAGCTGCATGGACCCGTATCTACTACTTGAATCTAGAATGTGATATTAACTAAACTAATAATATTGGTCACATTTTACAAGCTCTTACTTTGGAAAACCAGCACATAAGCTCCTTATATACTCGCACCCTTTAATGTTCACCCCAGCCTTTTGAACGAAGAAACTAGGACCAGTGAGGTTGTACACTTGCCCAAGACACAGAGCTTCTTAGGCCTTGACCCTAGACATTCTGTCTGAGCTCTAGCTGTCAGCCCCTCTTCCACTTAACACTGTCAACCTGACACAGGCTGGAAAAGTCTCACTCGAGCAATTATCTCCTTCATCAGGCTCATCTGTCTGTGAGGGATTGTCTTGACTGCTAATTGATATAGGAGGGCTCAACCCACTGTGGTGGCACCACACAGAGCCGGGTGGTCCTGGGCTATATAACAGTGCATAAGAGAGTTAGCTAGCAAGCAGTGTTATTTCTGGATTTTTCTGCTTCGGTTTCTGCTTGAGTTCCTGTCCTGACTCCCCTCAATGATGAACTATGACTTGGAAGTGTACGCCACATACGTCCTTTTCTTCGCCAAGTTGCTTTTTGCCATAGTGTCTTATTGCAGCAACAGGATGAAAGTAGAATAACAGTGGATCTGATTTCAAGCTGTGAAAGCTGGGCCCACAGGAGCTGTACTGCTTCCAGCTGGTTCGTGGTGTGAAAAACAGACAGCTTGCTTCTTTCCTGTGTTGCACACCAGGTTTGCATGCAGATCACCGTGGGCATTTTCACGCAACTCAGTGGGAAATGCTATGACTTCAGGTTACCAACTATAACAGGAAAAAATGGTGCCTGGCATTTAGTAATGATCTACAGTTTCCAAAGCATTTGAGCACAAGCGAGCCTAGGAGATGTGCTCAGACTGGGATCTGACAGGTAGCATTTTACATTCTACAGATCAGGCTTGTGGAGACAAATTGCTTTCCTTGGTGATTTGGCTAGCAGAAATAAAAAAGAGGACCAGAGGACAAGTCAACAGGCTCTGAGTCCCGGCTTTCCCATCTTTCCTTAGCGGGTGGCAGTTTAAGGATTCGCAGCCTTGTCTTCTGACAATCAGCTGGGTTCAGATTCAAGAGGCACTACATCCAGCTAGTCTGCTTGAGTGAGCACTTGACATTTTCAAAGTTTAGTTTCAGTTCTTTCCTGAACTAAGAGGCATCTGTGTCCTCATGTCACTGTGACCGAGTGACGGTGTCTGTTCCTGACTCAGCTTAGATTGTTCAGGCCTTGGCTGCCTAGGAATGAGGATGGCAGACTGAAAGACTCTGTGTTGGTTGCCTGACACGCAGCAAGGACATCAGTGTCTCTTCCCACTCACTGTTAACACTGAAGAGTCTGGCCCAGCTCTTCAGTGCCTTTGCTCCAGCACTGCACACATCAGGTCAATGCAATGAATTCATCAATGTGTTATCAGTGGTTAAAAAATTAAAATTTTAGAAAAAGAGGAAGTAAATTTACAGGATAAAAATAGAGTAAGTTAGAAGTCTGAACTCGTGTATTTCTTAGAGTTTTATGTCTAGATTTGTTGCTTAAGTGCCTAACAACTTTGTCTCTATATTTCCCTCCAAGGATTGCCACTTCACCATCCGAGGGGGCAGATTAAAGGAAGATGGAAGCTATCAGCTGCCAGTCGTGGTTCTTATGCTGAATCTTCCCCATTCCTCCAGGGATTCCCCCACCTTATTAACTCCCGGGATGATGGAAAATCTCTTCCATGAAATGGGACATGCCATGCATTCGATGCTTGGACGGACTCGGTACCAACATGTCACTGGTGAGGAAGGCTTGTTGTGGAAATCTAGTCTTTTCTAGTGTCTGGCCATTGCTCTCTGAGACCTTTCAGCACAGATGACCTCATCTTGCTACTGCTGCACACTAGGCTTTTTTATACTTTTATCTCTCAATAGGATGAAGTCTCAGTTATCAGTCTTGAATTTGTGCCCATTTATATTTTATGACTTCACAGGGAACTTAAATGTGTGTGTATGAGAGAGTGGGTATGTGTCTCCTTAGTCCTGGCACAGTTACTGAGTGAAATGTTTCCTTTTTCATTTAAAATAAAACTCCATGTATCTTGTTACAAAACAAAATAATTATTTCTTAAAAGTATGGTTAAAGTATTTTTACCTATACTACCTCTGCACAGTATTGTAATTATGCCTTATGAAATTTTAATGATGCTGGATTACATTCAGGATTTTATTCTTAGCTTTCTTGTCTCTAAGGTTTTGTTGTTGTCTTTGTTTTTTGAGACAAGGTTCCTAGTAACCCAGGCTGGCTCTGAACTCACTATATAACCCAGACCGGAATTGAACTCCTGATCTTCCTGCCTCCATTTCTAGATACTGAGATTACAGGTGTTCACTACCACACCTGGCTCTACTTCATCTGAAGTTTCCAGCTCACTACCACAAGTGGTCAGCATTTGACCACCTAGTAAGGTGTTGGTATCCATTGCTCATTAACTCTGAGTACACAGAACTCAGGCAAGGACAGGATATTTGAAAAGAGTGTGGGTGGGTTGACTGGAACAATACAATGCCACCAAGAGGTTCTTAGAGGATTTGTTGCCTTAAGGAACTTTGAATTTAAAATATTGATTTTCCTTACCGAGGATTGACTTTGTCACAAAGAGCAGTATGTAGCTTAAATAAAGTCCTTTGAAAACAAATGAAGGCTAAAAGCATGTGGTAATGGAATTCAGTGAATTAAATACAAATGCCTTATTGGTTGTAAGAGGGTTTTAATTGTATTTCATGTCAAGCCAGCAGAGCAGAAGAGAAGCTGTGTGCAGAGGGTGTGAGCTGTCGCTTTCTAAGGCGTTTCGGCAGCTGTGTAAATATTTTGTTTTACTTTTGATATAAAGAAAAATATATAGGATTATAATAAACTTTTCTGCAAATATGTACAATAATTTTATAAAAGTAAAATATTGATTCAGTGAATTAAAGCTTATCATAGTTCATCCGAAGTACAAATAGAAGTTTTAAAACTGTGCATAATATGAAAGACACGTTGATTTAACTCAGACCAATTTTTTTTCCCCCCATTTTAGGGACCAGGTGCCCCACTGACTTTGCTGAAGTTCCATCAATTCTGATGGAATACTTTTCAAATGATTACCGAGTAGTCAACCAGTTCGCCAGGCATTATCAGACTGGGCAGGTAGGAGCCATTAATACAGGTTAATCGTCTCTAATCCAGAAATGCAAAATTCAAAACTGACACAGCGCCACAGGTAGAATATTGCAGACCTGACCTCATGTGACAGGTCACAGTCAAAACACAACACACGAAACCAAATGCCACACAAGCAGCTCCAGGTATATGTGTAGGGAGACATGTACGTGAAACAGGGAATTTCCTAAGCTCTGTTAGCTGTGTGCGTGCAAACATCCCCAAACCTAAAAAGCCTCAAAACCCATCTAGTTCTGGCTGCAGGCATTTTGGATGAGGGACTCCGGCCCGTGCTACCGTATTGTGTGTGGTGTGGCCGTGAGTGGCTGTTTTGGCCTGATGAATAACGTTGAATGCTTTGTGCTTTCTTTGTTGTTTGCTTGTTTTCTCAGACTCCGCTCCTCAAGCTGTCAAATTATATTCTCAATACATGGTTATATACAAAAAACAGCTGCACTTTATCTGATGCCAGATAATCTACTCTTTTGTCCCCGTCTTCATTCCGTATGGAAAGCACCTTGTTCCCGCTTCGCCCTGCTGTGTCCTGGGTCAGATGCTCAAGCTTCCCTCACTGCAAAGTGCTTTCCTTCTGGACATTCCTTCTCTTTGCTTGAATTGTCTTCTTAGCAATCTCACTATCCAAATGATGTGAGGTCTGAAAATTCCTTAATTCAAGGTTTTTTAAATGTGTATTTATGTGTATTTACTTTGCAATTTTAAACACTTCCAAATTAATATGAGAGTTATAGTACAGTAGTTCCCTGTGAGTAGAACTGATGCTGTGCTGCCATTTAATGACGCAAATGTGTGTTTTTGTTTTGCTTTTTGTTGTCCTGTGGTGCTGGGGATCTAGCCCACATGCACATGTTCGCCACATGTTCTGCCACTGACTGGTGCCATTCCCACCCAACTGTCCATGTTCATGGAAAACACACCCCTACCCTCTGGGAACCTTTCTCCATCATAGTGTACCCTGCTTTACACTGCTGTTTGCATCTCTAGGCCCTAGACTTTTGCCTAGTATGGGGCAGGGCGTGCAGGGAGAAGAGTGAAACGGAAGGACATTAAGTGAAGGAATTAATTGAATTAGGAGAAAACGAAGGACTGACCCCACCTTTATTTCCATCTCTTTCTGACCATATCTCCCTGTGTGTAATGTGGCTTGGTTGTCTTTGGGAGGCCTGATTCTATTTTTATCAACTCTAGAATAGTGATGTGTTCCTAGGTAGCTAATCTGAGTGAGTCTTCATTATAATCAATTTCAGTTATCGAAATGGCAGAATTAAATCAGCTATTGTGAAGAGTTGTTTGGGGGATTATGTAGGCATAGTCACTGGTGTGGCAGCACATAACCCTGTGAAAAGTAGTGCCACCATCCATAGCTACATGTCAGATTTGGGAGTGATGCAGATTTTGCAAGTGCTCCCTGCATGAGGCCTATGGAGTCCAGCCAGGTGCTGCATACCCAGTGTAGCAGAGAAAGGCAGGCTTGGGCTGCCTAGGGTGCAGGGAGTGGTTAGAAGAGGGCGGAGGGTACATGTCTTGGAAAGGACATAGGCGGGCCCCCAGCCAGCTCTCAGTAGCCCTACCCATTGTGTTAATCAACTTATTGAAGGCATACCAAGGGTGTGAAGCCCTCAGCAGGAACATTCCTACCAAGTTTTTGCTTCATGCCAATCTTTACATCTCAAAGCTACAAGTAAAATCAGGGAGCATCCCAAAGCTCTTGCCTTCAGTCCCTGAGGCCAAGACAAGATGGACCATTTTAGCTAGAAGGAAAAGCCCCAAAAGGCCTGGAAAGTCCTCACAAGGGCTTGTGGAGGACTGGAGGGGGGGAGAAGGGGCGGATTGTAGCGAGAATGGCCAGAGAATGGAGAGCGTGGAACTAGTCAGAAAGAGGCCTGTGGTGAAGGGCCCAGGCAAGCAGAAGTAACCTAGTGAGGGAGGAAGTCTTAATAGGGCATGATATCATCAAATCCTTTTCAAAAGTGTCGCTGGCATTAAAGGACACAGGAGGGGATGATTGGGCTGTAGTCTGAGGCTAGCAGTTGGCTCAGTGAGCTGTGCAGAATCCTGAGGAACAGGCTGGGAGCATTGCACATTTGAGGCCATTGTGTATGAGCTGCCCTGTGAGCAGTCCCAGCTCGTCTGTCTCCCCTCTGGCCTGCCGGAGCTTGTCTGAAAACTGCTCCTGCTTGTGCACTCTTTTCTCCACACGCACCCCAGCCCAGTGCAGCCCCTGCAGTTTCTCCAGCACTGTTTGCACTGGACTTTGCTTCCCCACTTCCTTGGTGCCTGCTGCTCCTGACCACTGACTCCCACACAGCTGTGACACACTTGCTGGCTTCCCTGGGTGCCACCTTTGAACTGTGGCTTAGTTCAGCCCTGAGCAGTGAGGCTGGAAAGTCCACAGGCAGGCAATGAGGGTGACCAACCATGTGGGATAGGGCAGCCATGTTGGGATTTACTAGAAGGAAAAGCCCCCAAAAGGCCTGGAAAATCTTTGCAAGGGCTTGCGGAGGACTTAGTAGCGGGAATAGCCAGAAAACTGGATAGAAGTGGGAGAGAGGAACTAGTCAGGGAGACTGCTTTAGATAGTGGGTCAAAGGTCCATGTCAGAGAATTCTGTAAAGCTCAAGTTTGAAAGAGAAGTTGCCAGGTTTTTATTTGGATGTATTAGTGGGTAACATTGTCATCCAAAGGCATTAACAGTACAAATTTAAAATCTAGAAGTTAAATGGGCCCTTCAGGCATGTGGGATCAATGGCAAAGTGATGGCTGTAGAAAGGGAGGTTAGAAGTCACCAGTGGAGGGAAGAGCAGGAGATGCCTTACGTCAGGGCACAAGTGCCCAAGGGTGGCTGCAGAAGAACATGAAGCTTCCACAGTCACAGTAGTGTGTGTGTGTGTGTGTGTGTGTGTGTGAAATCATAGGTTCAAATTCATCATTGAAACTAATGTCAATTTTAAAAGATGACCAACTCTGTACAGCACAGGCAAAGGAATAGAGAGGCCAGCGCTACCTTATAGAGGGTGGAGGAATATCCAATAAAGGAGAGGGCTTCCCTCAGTAAGAAGAGCCCTTTCAGGAGCATGGTGTAATTCCAACATTTGGGAGGTAGAGCCAAGGATATTAGGAGTTCAAGGCCAGCTTGGAGACCTTATCTTAAAAAAAAAGCCACCTTAAAAAGATAATTGCAAAAATCCAACAATGTGGCCCAAATACACTCCAAGGTAGACGCGCTTCAGGCAAGCGTTAAGCTGTTTTGAGTTAATTTCACACCCAGACTCAGAAGTCATGTCCAGTGCCCTTCGGGACTTGCAGACACAGTCTAAGGAATTTAAAATAATTTCATGATTTCATGGAGAACACAAAGCATGCCCATAGGCAAGAGACATATAAATGCTATAAGATCCTCAGAGGGCTCGCCTCTTTTTGTTCTAATTTAGACACTGATTCTCCCACCCCCTTCATTTTAAGGGTAGTTACAGCCTCGAGAACACAGAAGTTAATTACTAAAATCCAAGTCTATAAATAAATGACTGGTAAGCTCAGGACAGTGTCTTCATGTTTAATTTCCTGTCCAGTTACTTTCAGGGAAGGATTTATCCCCCTACTATAAGGTATATTCTAGAAAGCTTACAGAGTCTATGGTAATCTGTCAGGAATTTACTAACATTGGCTAGAGCAGAGGCAGCCAGGTGAATTCCTTAAGTTGGAAGCATTAAAAGTTGATTTTTGTGTTTCACTGTGAACACATTTTGTTCAATAATGTCCACACAAACTCATTGCTTCTTGGACCACTGTTGGGGACCTGTGGTACTAAGAGACCATAGATTATATGGTCCCTCTCCTCTCTGCTCAGTGGTTCCAGCCTTTGGTACGTTCCAGTTGCTCCGAGTGAGTGTAGAATCACCTCTAGGCAGCCCATGCTTCCGGAGACTTGCCCTTTTCCCTCCTTAAATCTTTCTAATAGGCAGCACCCCTGCCTCTGAAACTGCAGTCCTTTGTTGTTTACCCATTTCTATTTAATGGCAGATTGTGTCCCCCTAACTCCAAATCTATCATAAAAGTCACAGGTAGTCTTCATAACTACCAGGTTCTTAGAATCAAGAAGACAGTCTTAGCCTCTACACCCAGCGTTAAAGATGTTAAGCATCTCTGGGCACGATGCATGACCTTTGGCCTGCTCCCAAAACATCTCCCTAGGAAGTGAGATGTGCCCAGAGTTTTCCTTTTCTTTCTCTTACTGGCCCTGAATACTGATTCCTAAATGACAGGATCACTGTGTCCCAGCTGTGGGACTGTGGTATTTTCATATCAGACATTAGGTAAATTTTAAAAAATGAGCCCAAAATAGCCGTGAAGGTTAGGGTTTTCTTTGTTCTAAGGTTCCGTCCCCAGTCCACTTTCTCAGAATAGATTTTTAACCAGGACTTTAACTGAATTGATGTAGTCAAGCTCCTAGGTAGACCAGCTGCTATATACTCTATGTCCAGGAGTAACTTCCTATGTCTCCAGTTTTTAGCTTATATTAGCATTGGCACTCAAACTGCTTCGCTCAGAGCAGGGCAGTTTCCCCTTCCTCCAGTGGCCTGTCACCTAAGGGACAGTCAGTGCAGTATGCTACTCTGAGTTGTAATAGCAGTTCCACACAGTCTCTGCTATTGTACCTTTATAATACACTCAAAACCAAAGGATCAATCCTCCTCATTTTGCTCCTCAAAATTTTTGTCTATTCTTGGGTTCTTGTGTGCTTTCCTAGACATTATAGAATCGAGTTATCGATTTTTTGGAAAAGTACAAGAATTTGGTATTTCTATGTGTACACCACGGTGTCTGTGTATATGGCATTGTCTGCGGTGTATACCAGTGTCAGGATTGAGTCTTCAAATTTATGACTATGGCATAGCCCTTCATTTATCAGGTCTCTTATTGTAAGTCTTAGAATAATGTTTTAATATTTTCTTCCTAAGGCCTTGGTAAACTTTTGCCAGACTTAGTTCTAAAAGCTTTACCTAATTTAATACTGCTTTAATATTCTCAATCACCTTGCAGAAACATCACTGGTTCTGTGGACTGTGAAAGGCCTCTTAATCAGTTACTTCTGCTGAGAGTGTGCTTTGTTTTTTCCAGTTCACATATCTTTCCTTTCATTGTCGTATTCCACTTTTTAAGGTAGAAGCTGTATATGAATATGACTTGTTTTGATTGTCATTGATACTTTTGTTTGCTTGTTTTTGTTCATCCTGGTTTTTAAAGAAAAATTTCTACTGTTTTATCACAAAGGAAGATGCTTATTATGGGTTTAGTAGAGATGCCAGGAAAAGTAAATTCCTTCCTATTTTTAGCTTACAGAGTTTATTATTATTATTAATCATTAATGATTGCCATGCACTACCAGACTTCTCCCCCACATCTCTTGAGGAATTGGATAGAGAGTCTAAGAGTTAAGCACCAACAGCAATACACCTTGATCCTGAATTTGTAGTGTTTGTTTTTTTACACAGAGCTGACTTCTTACTGGTACTTCATGAACAGAGGAGATTTGGGTTTATGAGAGAGATTGGCTAATGATTTTGTTTCACTGATACTGAGTACAGATGATTTTGTAAAATGAGCTGGTGAATTGATGTGTGTTCTTTCTTTTTCTTTTCTCTACAAGTTTTTTTTTTTTAAAATAAAACTGTAATCATCTGTTTCATAAAACTTTGTCAGCGTTCATCTATAAAGCCATTTATGGTTTACTTTCTTTGCAGGAAGATCTTGAGTGAGTGGCTCTTCAGTATTCATTGAGCTCCACGGGCTAGACTTTCTTCTTCATAAGCTTTGCTAAGTTGTAATTTCTAGAAATTTAACCCAAGTTCTTAAGTTTATTGGCATAGGTATTCATAGTATTCTTTCAACTGTGGTTATATGCCTTTCCACTCAGTATTGTTTTTCTCATTTTTTCCTTTATTAAGCTTGGCAGGTATTTGTGTTACTAGTATTTTCAAAGAGCAAATGCTGGGTCTTCTCTGTTCGGTTTGAGTTCACTTATACTTTTTGCTTTAATGTTATTTTCTTCCTTCCTCATTCTATCCACTTCCCTGGTCTCTTATTTTCTCCCTCCTTCCTTCCTTCCTTCCTTCCTTCCTTCCTTCCTTCCTTCCTTCCTTCCTTCCTCCCTCCCTCCCTCCCTCCCTCCCTCCCTTCCTCCCTCCCTCCCTCCCTTCCTCCCTTCTTTCCTTCCTTTTTCTTTCTTTCTTTTGTTAAATACTGTCTAATTACATAGTCTTCACTGGCCTTTGAACTCACTATGTGGACCAGGATGACCTTGAACTCATTGAAATCTATCTGCCTCCCATACTTGCTCAACCTCCCTGATTTCTTTCTTTTTTTTTTTTTTTCTTTTTCTTTTTCTTTTTCTTTTTTTCCGAGACAAGGTTTCTTTGTTGTAACTCTGGCTGTCTTCTGCAACTCACTTTGTAGACCAGGCTGGCCTCGAACTCAAAGAGATCCGCCTGCCTCTGCCTCCCGAGTGCTGGGAGTAAAGGCATGTGCCACCACCACTTGGCAACCCTGATTTCTTAAGGTGGGCATTTAGCTAATTGTTTAGACTTATATAATATACACATTTAGATTTGAATGCTGTCTGCTTAAAATTTTATGATATGTTCCTCAGATAGAGTCTATAGTTTTAGTATAAAATATTTATGATGTTATTAATTTCCTTTGTGGTTTTGCTTTTGACCCACGGCCTTTTAGAAAGGTAGCTAAATTTTGCTTTGTTTTGTTTGTTTGAGGCAGCATCTCATATATAACTGACTGGCCTGGGAGTCAGCATTTAGCCCAAGGTAGCCTTGAACTTCTGGCCGTCCTCCTGCCAGCCTCCTGGGTGTGCACTACCAGGCCTAGTAGTCTGAAATTCACACAAAATCCTTCTCAGTTTGCACTCCATAGATGATGTAGTGGGCTGTGTTGGTATCAATTCTTCATAGTTTGTTGGGATTTACTTTTGGCAATAGTCCATCTGTGCTGGAGAGTGTGTGCTTTGTAAGAATTGTGTCTGAGTTTTTGGCCACCTCTGTTGACTTCGCCTTTTCATTCTATTGTTTAGATCTTTGATGGGTAGCTAGCTTCTTTGCCTAACAAAAATTGAGGGGTAAGCCTTGCACAGAGAGGTAGGTGGGCTATGTCCCCTGGGTTTGTGTGCTCTTGCTGTCTGTATTTGGTTACTATTTTATTGGTGCATAAAAGCACCGTTCATCAAATGTGTCATGCTCATTTTTTTTTAAAAAAACATTTAGATTGAAAAATAATGCATACAAACCTTCAAATATTGTGTCAGTCAAGTTTCATAATGTATGAAAATTGTAAAGCATGGTGATAATGGACTACTTTTTAGAAAAATAGGAAGGATTCTGTTATGTAGGAAAGCACGTATTTGTATTATTATTATTACTGTTTCTAGGGAGGTATGGAGCAGGGGCAGAGTCTTTCCAAGATGCCCCAGATGCGAAGAAATGCTGCTCATCTCGACTTCCTTTGGGCTTCATAAAGTTAGATAAAAGTAGCATCTTTATAACTAAAGCCTGCAGTGCTGCCCACTAAGCCAGAGTACGTTCATGACATGAGAGAGAAGTAGGTCAAGTCTACAGTTTTCCCCTCTGGGCTATAACTGTGTATGACATTGAAGAAGGGAAAATCATGACTGAATGAGCAGTAGGAGTCAGTGCTAACAAAGCTCTGAGCTTCAAGTGCATAGTGGGTGTCCTGCGCTGCTGGAGACCTGTGAGGATGCTTTCAACCAGGTGACTGACTGGGCCTCAGAGACTGAGGTTGCAGAAATGTAAGTTGAAGCCATTGGACACACAAGTGGTTATGGGATGGATAAGTTAATTAAATACTAGAACAGGCCTTCCTGTTGGATGTCTAGCAAAATCATGGGTGTTTGGGCTGGGTAGTCAACCACCAGTGCAAGATGTGTAGCTCCTAAGTTTATGGTCAGCTTGTTTCTTATTGTTGAGTCATCAAAAGCTAGGTCTCAAATTTTCCAAAAGAAGCATAAATATTTTTGTTTTTAAATAAAAAACAAGATAATCATAGAAAAGCCCCAAGTTGAATTACTGTAATAAGCAAATTAAGTGACTATATTGGCATGTTATTTCTTAATTGTTGAAATAACATGTCTACCGTGTTCCTATTTATCAGTGGCAAAAACTGGAGTGGGGAAACACCCATTTTTCTGTCTGTATTTCAAAGCTGATCCTTGAATTTGAAATTTTACTAGCACAGGGCTGCAAGAGGTGTTGCTCATGGTGGGGTTTCTCCAGGCACTGCACATGGCTACTGTCTCCTACGTGCCTTCCCTATGCGATTGCTTTTCTCCTTCCTGGGGAAGATCACTTGCATTCGTTGCTGTCTCTCTCCGCTGCTTGGTAGGCTGCCCTGGACACACCATGGGAGACTCCCTGATCTGTCTGTCTTTTCTCAACCTTCTTTACTGTCTTCTCCTATGGTACAGTCTCCATCCACTCAGCACGGGGGGCCTGCCAGGAACCAGGGTAGCATCAGACCTGGGGAGTTCCAGAGAGAGTACCTAAGGTTTTTTCCTAATAGAAACTCAAGTATTGTTTTGAGATAATTATACACACATATTCCAAAACTCCATTCAGAGTAGTCTGTCAGCACCGATAGATGGAACTGTAAGCTGCTTTGGTGAGGGTATAGCTAGATTGACTGTTGTGTCCAAATGAAATACCCCTGTCAGAAGAATATTTGTACTCAATATCACCTGAAAATCGCAAAATGGAAATCTGCCTCTTTACTGTGTAGACAAGTTCTTGGGAGGGCAGTGCAGGCCCAAGGTGGTGTTACTTGGTAGTTCTCAGTGTGAGATAGCAACCTGGGAGCTGCTGCTTGGTGTGGACTCGATTCTGAAGGGGCAGGCAGAGGAGCTCTGGAGCCTGCAGGTATGATGATGAGCCAGGCCAGCCTTTGTTAGTGCACTGGGTGCCCTTTGCTGAGCTCCCCCAGCTGATATCAGTTAGAAATGTTCTCTGACAGGGTGCTACAGCAGAGAGGACCTCAGAGCCTTCCAGGGAAGTTACCAGAACATCTGGGAGTCTGTGTTGGTTTGGGAAAGGCCAAAGCCAAGGTGAGCCTAGAGGGGCTGAAAGGAGATTTCTGAAGAAAGTGAGTTTTATAGGCTGCAGTAGTGTGCAGGTTAGCAGGGTGCCACGCTGTGTGCATGCCTTTGTTTCTTTGAGTTTTATGTATTAAGAATATTTTCTTGGTAGAAATGTACATCTAATTGCTTTAATCATTTCCAAGTCAGTGTATTGAATCACTTGATTTTTAAAAAAATATAGATAGGGTCAAGGGAAAGAAACTGAAATAATCTTGGGGAATAGGCATAGCCCAGCAGCAAGTCTTTGCTCCTGAAGCCAGGATGACTGGTCATCTCCAGTGTAGAGGCTTGAGTGAATCTTGTGATGAGTGGCACCTGCTCTGGCTGCCATTCCATCCACTTTGGAGAGGGCGGCCAGGCAGGAGTCCTGAAAGTCAGTGGGCACCAGGCCAAGGCCAGGGCCAGGGCCAGTACTCCCTGGATTCTACTTCTACACAGTTGAAAAGGTGGATAAAAGGTTAGGTCACATGTAGCTGCCTAGCCCATTTAAAAATGCTTTTATTAAGGTTCTGGGAATTTTATACATGCATACAATGCATTTTGCATTTTGATCCTATTCACACATCCTCCTCTCCCAAATCCTCCGAGGTCCACCACCTACCGTTTAACCTACTTTTCCAAGTGACACATAAGGCCCTTTAGGAGGAGTAACAATGTACTGTTTATGGAACATTTAAAATTGAGATTTTAATTACATTTTAAAAACTGGGCTGGGAGGCGGTGGTGCACACCTTTAATCCTAGCATTTAGGAGGCAGAGGCAGGCGGATCTTTGTGAGTTCAAGGCCAGCCTGGTCTGCAGAGTGAGTTCCAGGACAGCCAGAGTTACAACAGAGAAACCCTGACTCTAAAAAAGTAAAATAAAAAAAAATGGTATGTGCATGTGTACATGCTTGTGCAGAAGTCAGGGCAACCTGCAGGAGCCAGTTCCTCCCTCCACCGTGTCCTAGGGATCAAGCCCAGCTTATCAGATTTGGCAGCAGGTGCTTTCATCTGCATAGCCATCCTGCTGGCCCATAGAATTTGACTTTTTACTATTTTTGTCTTTTCTTTTAGCTTTCCAAAAGAAGTGGAAAATACACTCTTTATCTCAGATAAAATGTGTGTCAAGAAGAAATTTACAGTTGTTGATCTGGAATGTTGGAATGTTTTGAGGATCAGAATTTTCTGAATGGTTAGGAACTAAAATGCTTTAAATAATGTAGATGTTTAGTTTTAAAACAAGCTTAGTTTCCTGGCCAAATGCACCTTAGTTAAGCACATTCCCCATTCTGCACGTTCACTACGTGAGGTGAATATTCTAAGATGAAACACTTCACAGCTTACTCTATTGAGGTCTAGTTTTGCTCTCAGACTTGTTTGTCTGACTTGATGAGGGGCTTCAGCCTGCAGGCCTTGCTGGATTCCAGGAAAGGGTCTGTCTACTCATGGTGCTTCTTTGAGTTTCCCTCTTTCTAGCCTGCTGGATTGCTGAGAGATAAATTTATTGTGAAAGCTGTAGGAATTGGGAGAAACATGTTTTTATGTGCCTACCTTTAATTCTTGCCTTATTGTCCTACTGACATTTTCCAGTACTCTCACTTTGCCATCCATTAATTATATGCTAACTGTATATTTGAATGTGTACTTATATTGTGTTTTGTCAGTGCAGCAGTGTTGGGGTGGTGGGACCTTCATGCTACCACCCCAGAAGAAATGACTGGGGTTCCGGAGGGACCCTGCTTAATTCCTGCGGCAGGTTGTTACAAGAGGGCTGGCCTCTGTCCTGTCTCTCCATATGATCACTTCTGTCCTTGTTCCTACCATCTGTTGCCATATGCCAGGAGACTCTTACCTATTAAGGCCACCTAGTCTTAGACTGCTAGTCTCTAAAAGTGTGATCCAAATAAATTCTCTTTCTTTATAAGACACCCAGCCTCTGAAACCATTTTTGTAGCAACAGAAAACAATAACACTTTGATTAAGAATGATTCTTCTGAAAGTGGACAATACCTAAATTAACATGGAAACTCAATTCAGACAGAGCTTGAGCTGAGGAGAGAGCCCTGTCCTCTCCAGCTGACCACAGCACCTTATACTAGCGGTTCATCAGATGCGCGGGCGAACAGTGGCTGCTACCTTTAGCATACTTTTCACTTTTTGCATTTTGCCATTTTCTTTTTCTTCAAAGTATTTAAAGTATTTGACATCTAATGCTCATTCCTTTATTTCACAATGGCTATTAATCAAATCAAGGTGCTGAAGTTCACAAATGAGCTTAAAGGGACGAAGTTTGCGTGTGAATATCGCTGTGGGTAGGACAGTTTGATACTTAAGGCCAGACGCTTACGTTCTACAGGAATTTGGGGTTAAACCTTGTGCTTTATCCTTGAGCCTGAGGAAACTGAATGATAAAAACTGTCTGTTTGGTTTTTCTATAGTATTTTTCTTTTAATACTAAGATGGGCTAGAGTGTAAGTTCCAAGAGGACTGAGATCTCTGTCTTTTCTTCCTGACCGATGACTGTGCCAGTCAGAGGAAGGGCTGCTGTCAGACTTGTCCAGTGAACTGTCTCTTGGCTAAAGTCATGGAGTCTGGCTTATGGGACTGATACACACTGTCTTGTCATAAGTGCTGAGGCGCTGCAGGAGTCTACATGCACGTCTGCGATAATTTGGACTCCTGATTCTTCCTCAAGCCTTGCTGCCTTCCTGTCAGGGAGTGTTATTTATGAGACACTGACCCATTGGGTGTGTCCTGCCCTCCAACCATGTTGAAAGCTCGGCAGGCTCCGTGCCAGCATCACAGCTAACATTCCAGCTCTTCCTGAGCCCCAGAGCCTTGTAGTGTCTGAGTCTAAGGGCTAGCCCACCGGTGACAGTGTTGACTGCTGCACCAAGACAAGAGAGGCCGAATAACATAGCCAAGAGGAAAGCCGGGTGTGAAATAGCTGCCAGAGTTGAGTGTGTGTGTGTGTTGTCTGTGTGTGTGTGTGTGTGTGTGTCTGTGTGTGTGTGTGTCTGTGTGTCTGTGTGTCTGTGTGTCTCACGGGTCACTTTTTATCGGCCTCTCCCAGTAATCACGAAACCATAGGGTGCAGTAAACCATAGCGGCCACCTCCTCCTCAGCACCTGCTGTGCTAAAGCTGACAGCCTCAGTTTTTGAGAAGCATTGTTTCTTATATAGGTCTTTTAGCTGTCTGGTTTGCTTTATTCTAGGCGTGTGTGTATACATGCATGAAGCTATTGTAAATGGGATATTTCCCCCTGATTTCAAAGCAAGTTCGTTATTGATAAATAGAAAAGCTGCTGACTCCATGTCCTTGGTGTGTGCATGTGGCCTCCCTCCCTGTTTGGTGTGTGCATCTGATCTCTCCCTCTTCCTCTGGTTTGTGCATGGGTCTCTGTGGGTGCAAGTGCACATGTATGTGTGTGCACGTGTGTGGAGGACAGAGGTTGTTATGTAGTGTGCTCCATTGTTTTCCACCTTATTTTTTTGAGATAGAGTATTTTCACTGAACTAACTGATTGGCTAAACTGCAATTATAGGTGTGTGCTGCCAAACCCAGCTTTTTACATGAATCCTGGTGATATGAACTCAGATTCTCATGTCTCTGTGGCAAGCAATTTACCCACAAAGCCATGTATCCAGCCCCAAGCTGCTGATTCCTGTGTGTTGGTTTTGTATCCTGCTCCGTGGCTGAAAGTGTTTATCAAGTCTAAGAGTTTTCTGGTGGAGTCTTTAGTCCTTTAAGTATAGGATCATGTCATTTGCAAATAGGAATGATTTGGCTCCATCCTTTCTCCTGTTTATTTCTTCCTCTTGTCATATATTCTAGCTAAGACTTTGATCATTATACCAAGTAAAAGGAGTAGGAGAGAGCACCTTTGTCTTTTGATTTTAGAGTGGATGCTTTTCAGTTTTCACTGGTTTAGAATGTTCGCTACAGATTGAGATGTGTTACTTCTATTCCTAGGTTTTCAGGACTTTTTTTTAATCATGAAGGGATGTATAATTTTGTCAAAGGCCTTTTCTGCATCTATTTGAGATGACCATATGAGTTATATCTTTATATATGATGTGCATGTGCTGAGCTAGCCTTCCATCCTTGGAATGACACAAACTTGACCATGGTGTGTATCTTATTGGGACTTTTTACGTCTGTGTTCATCAGGAGAATTGGTCTCTGCATTGCCCTCTAGTCTCCATTTCTCCAATTTCTTATCATCATAGTCTCGTGCTACCCACTGCTTTTGAGTTTGGCTTGCTCTTCCTTTTCTAAGACCTTGACGTGCATGATTAGACTATTTGAAATCCTTTTCTTTTTTTCAAGTAAGTGCTCACAGCTATGAACTTTCCTTTTAGAAATGACTTACGTGTATCCCAAAGGTTCTGATGAGTTGTGCTTTCATTGTCACTTCATTGCAGGGACCGTTCTAATGTTTCCAGGAACACCGTGACGATTCAAGAGTGACTGTTTGGACTCCTGGGTACTTACATGGTTTTGGTTTTGGCTTTGGTTTCTGCTACTTTCTGGTTTTATTCCACTGTGCTCAGAAAAGTCCATGAAATTATTTTGATTCTTTTATATTACTAAGACTTGCTTTCTGGCCCAAAATATGGTTTGTTCTAGAGGGAGTTTGGTGGGCTGCTGAGTATTGCCTTGTATCTGTTGGGTGGGATATTCTATAGGTAGCCATGAACTCCGTTTGACTCTTCTTCTATGTTAATTTCTCAGTTACATGGCTTGTCTGAAGATGAGAGTGTGCACTGAAGCCATCTGGAGTTGTAGGATCAGGGTCCCTCTAGTGATTTATGTCTATTACTGTTTGCTTTATGAAGTAAGGAGCCCCAATATTCGGCGCATGGATATTTACAGTCATTAGAGCTTCTTGAAAAATTGTTCCACCAATTAACTTGTAGTGACCTTCTTTATTCTTCTTCCAACTATAGTCTGAAGTCTACTTTATTGGATATGAGAACAGCAATGGCAGCTTTCTCCTGCCTTCTCTCTGCTTGATAGATTGACTTTCGTCCTTTGACTCTCAGTCTGCAGGTGTCTTTGTTTATCAGGTACATTTCTTGGAGACAGAAACTACCTGGATTTGATCTTTATCCCAGCCAGCCAGTCTGTATCTCTTTATTGATAAGTGGAGGCCACTTACATTTAAGATTCAATAATCCCTATGCTTTTGTTGTTTTTCTGTTTCGATTTATTTGTTACTCTCTCCTACCAGTTTGCTGATTGACTATATTGAGCATAATGAATATTTTTTTACCTCTCCTTTCATGATTTCTTCCATGTTCTTATAGCTGAAGCTCTTCCCCCTTACTCCCTGTGTGATACTCCTTTAAATATTCTGCAGTGCTGTCCTGTTTGCTATGAACTACCTTAGTTTCTGATTGTTTTGAAATGTCTTTCTCTGTCTATTTTCAAAGATAGCTTTGCTGGATGCTGCAGTTTGGGCTGGCAGGGGCTTGCTCAGAGTTTGCAATATATCTTCCCAGGCTTTCCTGGACTTTAGGAGTGCTGCTGAGAAAGCCAATGCTATTCTGATGACTTTGCCTTTGTAGGTGAGTCAGTACTTTTCCATTTCAACCTTAATGTTGTTTCTTTTATTTTTGACACCTTGACTGTACGATGTTGTGAAGAGAGTTGTCCCTCTTTCTGTCTACTTAGGCTCCACCTCCTAAAGGCTGCACACTCTTCCCATACAATGCCACCAGCTGGAAGCTAGATGTTCAAACACTTTAGGGCATGGGAGATTTTCACATTCAAATCACTGCATTGCCTGTCCTTTTCTGTCACCATTTTTGAATTGCCAAAGCTCTTTCTTCATTAGGAACAGAGTCAATTCTTTCTTACTCTGGTTCTTCTCCTTAGCTGGGTCACAGGAAGGCAGCTCTTACCCAGAAGTCTGGTTGACTATCTTCTGGGAAGTGGAAAGAGAGAAGAAAAGGCTGCATGTTTGTGTGTGAGTTAGTGTCAGTTCCTACTGTAGTTTTCACATAAGTGACTCACTAAGAATGATTCTGTGTCCGTATGTCCTGTCGGTAAAGCCTTCCAGAGTCCTGTGTGGCAGACTCTGTTCTGGGAATGTAGATAGTAGCGACTATGAATGAGTCCATCTTCCAATAACTAAACTGCCCACTCGCCTGCTCTAGTTTCTTAGATAACATGTTTCTTTGAGGAATGATTTTAGCTTTCTTTAGTAAATATCATAATAATTATTTTAAAGGCTTAGCAAAGTGTTTACTCACTTCAGCTACGTAATTTGATTTTTCCCAAGAGTATAAGCATGTCATAGGACCAGGTTCAACTAGTCTCAGAGAAAGCCCTGAGCACAGGGACACTGTGCCATGCCCAAGCTCTCTACTTCTTCCAGGTTGGAAAAATAAGAACCTGAAGCTCATCATCATGTAGATTTTTTTCGGGGACATCAGTCCAGCTTTAACATTGGCTGGCACTGTGGGTTAGTGTTTATCTTGACATTTTAATCTTTTAGGCTCATTGTCAGTTATTATGTGCACTTGAAAGTTAAGAGCGCACTTGAACACACTTGCTGGAAACAAAGGAACGAAAGTATTCCCTTTGGGGTTTAAATAGATTTGCAAGATCAGTGCCAATACTGTCACTCCCTCTAATCCTGTCTTTTCATGTGCAAACCCTTATTTGACAGTCCTTCTTAAAATTAAATGGAATGTCCTCAGCCATCTTATCTTGTCAGCTCAAATATTCAGAAGTTATTTTTACACTATAATGAGATCTGCCATTCATTTTCCCTCATTTGATGTTATTTTTAAATTCCCTGACCCTGAAGTATACTTGCTGCAGTGGCTCACTAAGCACTTTACTGATATGTATTTTGTTTTGTTTGATGAAGCCCCTGCCGAAAGCTATGGTGTCTCGCCTCTGTGAATCTAAGAAGGTTTGCGCAGCCGCAGAAATGCAGCTTCAGGTATGTGTGTGCCTCCTGCTACCTCTCCAGTCGCTATCCCCCCCCCCCCCCCCCCCCCCGTACACGCTGCCGCATGCTACCTCTCCAGTCGCTATCCCCCCCCCCCCCCCCGTACACGCAGCCTCATGCTACCTCTCCAGTCGCTATCCTCCCCCCCCCCCCCCCGCCCCCGTACACGCAGCCGCATGCTACCTCTCCAGTCGCTATCCCCCAGGTACACGCAGCTTTAATTCTTGCCAATGCTGCACATTTATTACAGTAGTTATGCTCTGAATGCCTTTCATCTCAGTTCAAAGGACTTGGCCAGAACTGACTCGTGAAATCCTCTTACTATCTGTATGAGGTGCATGTGAAATATGAAATATGGTTATTTCCCATTTTTATCAAGGAAATCAAAGCCTAGGAGAGTTATAGAACCGAGTTGGGGCTCAGACCCAACCATTTTCTATCTTTCAAAAACAAATTGTGGTCCTCCATGTGAAGCTTAAGCAGTAATTACCTCTAGTTTTAGGATAGTATTTACAGACAATTTCCGGGGTTGCCAGATGAAGACAAGAACAGTTTTATGACATCTGGGTGCCAGGTCTGTGTCGCCAGATGTTCAGATGTTTGTAGTTACTGAGTTGTCAGTGGCGTTGCTCTGTTCTTACATCCTGACACTGCGGTGTCAGGTGGTGCTGCACCTTCGCCTCTCAGCTCAGCAGTGCCCGCAGTGACCAGTTAACTCTGTCACATGGGCGCTCTTCTTCAGTAAAACCAAAAACAAATCCAGTCCCTAGAAAGCGGTAAAGGAGCCTACTCTTGGTGTATCTCGGTATGTTTCCAGCTACCAGTGTAGTATAGTGCTAGACCATGCAAGGCCTCGGCTTCTTCAGGAGGCTTAGAGACAACCATGGATTTTTATTATTCAGTGGCCATGCATGTGAATACAATTAAAATTTTAATGCTTTAAATAGTATTCCTTGGGGAAAGCCCTTTTATAACTTTTTTGATTTTGAGACATGGTCTCAGTAAATGGCCTAGGCTGGCCTCGTATGTGATCCTCCTGTCTCAGCCTTTCAGTGCTGAGATCAAATGTATACTTGTGACAGTGAAGCCTTTTGATTTGCATTTTCTCTGTGAACGTTGGGCCCAATGATTTGTTTTAAACCAGGACCCAACTGCTCCTTCCTGCCCGTCCAAAAGAATAAACCTGAGAGAGGGGAGGAGCCACTCCTGACAGTGCAGGTGCCATGCCCTGCTTCCAGCCTGGTGCGATTCTGACAAGCCAATAGAAAGGAAGTGGATTGTGTTATGCTCTGGGTGGTGTACACAGTGTTTAAGAAATCATGGCACTCCTTTTGTCCTGCACTGCTTAACAAACAGGCTGAGTACTTTTGTGTGTTGCTAAGGTTTTTGACTCCAGGAATGCAACTGCTGGATGAACAGTATGTTAGTTCCTTTTCAGTTGCTGTGATAAAACACCATGATCAAAGGCAACTTAAGGAGGAGTGTTTATTTTGGCTTACAGTTGCAGAGGTAAGAGTAGAGGCATAGCAACAAGGAGCAGGCATGGTGAAGGAGCAGGAAGCTGAGCACTCACATCTGAAACATCAAGCACAAAGCAGAAAGAACAAACTGGAAATGACATGGAGTCTTTAAATTCTCAAAACCAGCTTCCAGTTTCACACTTCTTCCAGCAAGACCACACCTGAATCTCCCCCAACAGTGCCACCAACTGGGACCAACCAAGTGTTCATAATAATCCACATTTATATCATTTTTTAAAAAGGCATGATTGAAGAAACAGAGCTCTTGAACTCTAGCTTGTTTGTAGAGTGGGACAGAAAGTGTGCCTCCTCAGTTCAGGCTAGAATTAAGTCTCAGTTCATAATCATTTACCCGTCAGGTTCGGTTTCTTTGGTTATCGCTACCCGTTCTTACTCATGGCAGAACTGAGAGAGCTGTATTTAGCTGTATGTTTAGATTACCAGCTAGAGGACACAATGTTTATATTCAGAAAGTGTCTGTGTTTTTCCAGGGAAGGCTTAACTTAGCTTTATAATTCAAAAGCATAGTTCTATATGTAGGTGAAGCCAGCGGCCAAAGGTCATTTAGATGTTTTCTTTTATCCAGACTAATCCTCACCTCTTTCAAGTGAGCAGCTGCACATTCTCTGCAGATTCCATTTCTAAACCAGAAAGATGCACCTCAGAGGTGTGATTTCATGTCAGCATTTTCTCTTTAAAGCACTTCAGCTTCCTTACAGGGTAAATTCATGCCAAGTACTCAAGCACTCCGGTCAGGTGACCTGGTGAAAACCTCCTTTGTTTTCCTTTAGATTTCCTAGATAAAACTTAGTTCTTGGTACTCTCTTAACGGCAGATTTTGTGTTCAAATTTCCTTTGATGCTTTACTCTATCTCGTTGCCATGGCTGCTTTCCTCTACTAGGGGTGAGGGGTCCTCCTCCCCTGGTCCCCTCTACTGCAGCTGCCTCCTTTGTTCTTCCTGACATAGGTATGAGGTCTGCTGTGGCCCTTGCTCCAAACTCTACAGCAGCTGCACCAGGGCTTGTCACTTCTGTACTCAACAGTGCACCAGAATGCTTTTTACACCCTTTTCTACGCCACTGTATCCACTTAGTGTTCTTTGACTTCTAGATACTAAGCTAGGATTGACTACTTCACATCTCTCATTTATGAACTACCAGGATCCAGGAAGAAACCAAATAGATTTGTTAGATACAGGGGACCACAAGCTGTAATTCTGATTATTATTTTGTTTTTACATATTTTTAACTGCACAATTCCAATTTTATGGCCACAGATTTAATGATGGATAAGGTTCAAAATTAAACAACAGCCATTTGTTATGGAAACCTTGAAGGCAACCCTTTAAGATTTTTACTGGTCATATATGTGGTACAAAATGTATCTCAAATAACACATATTTATGTTTGTGAGTCTTTTCAGCTGTGGTTTATAATTGCCATGCTGGTGCACTTACGGCATCTTTGACTGACCACATCTTAAATACAGGATGAACTACCAAAGCTAAACAGAGGTTTCTGTCTGCCTAGGTCTTTTATGCCGCCCTGGATCAAGTCTACCATGGCCAGCATCCCCTGAAGAAGTCAACCACAGACATCCTTATGGAAACACAAGAACAGTTTTATGGCTTGCCCTATATTCCTGACACTGTGAGTCCGCATTTTAATCCACTATCGGATGGCTCTGCTTATTTCTCTAGGTGGCTATCAATACTCCTTGGAGGACTTGAGATCTCTACATTTGTATTGAAGTTTTATGTGGGCCAGATGTTAGGAACCTCCTGGTTCATCTAATACTCCGTGCATTATTTTCCTCCTTCTCTCAGTGCTTCCCAGATTCCTATGAAAGTGGGTATTAGTCAATTTTTAAAAAATTACATATATATATATAGTTGTAAAATTCTATATAAATATGTTGACACTCTAATAGTGTTCATTGCAAAGAGAACTAACATTTATTGAGTGCCTTACATTGCACCAGGGGTTGTACTATACTCTTTATATCCTGTCTTATTTTGTGCCCTGTTGGACTAGAGGGCAGGAGTCTTGTTGCCACTTCTAGGTTCTAGTTGCTTGACTTCACCTCACTGCTTTGGAAAAGAAATCCAGTTTCAGTCTTAAAGCAGCCTAGTCTTCTAAGTATTCTTCCTTCCTTGGGGCTCATACTGAGGCTCACGTTGAGATCCTCTCCAGGATTAGATAGTGGTGTGTTGGGACTGAAAGCCACTTCAGACATTTTCTGTTAGCTCTCAGGTTCCTATGGAAAGCAGATCAACTGATTTGTTCAGCAGTATGGACTCATATTTCTCAGGGAACCCTGAGGAATATTGTTGTAGGTGATAAAAACCCAGTATAGCTGGCTGAAGCAGAAAAGGGTATTTGTTGACTCCTGTAACTGGTAAGGTGTGTGTGCATCTGGTTCCAGCTAAGCTGGATCTCTGTCTTCTATAACACGGAAAATGTGTCTCTTCTCTGTTCTCGGCTCTCTTGTTCTCTGGGTTTATTTTATTTCCTCTGTCCAGGAGGTGAGATGGCTACAACTGGGTTGAGATTTTATCCTCCCAGCCTAGTCAGTCCAGTAAGGAGCTGATACTAAGAGAAGACAAAGTCAGTGCTAAGTTAAACAACTGAACATCAGAAGATGTTCTGGAGACTAAGTTGGTCATTGAACTGTAACTGGCCACCAGGTCACTGTCTCCTCACTAATAAATATGTATAGAGATAATTCATCTGTACCAGATGTGTGAGGACTGTCTGACCTTTTCAGTGCTCCATGTCATTAGTTTATGGTCTGCTAAGCATGAGCTCTACCGTTGGGCTACATCCTGGCCCTAATTGCCTATTTCTGATCTTCTATCATTTATTGTTCTAGTCTGTGATCTGTTGAGCTCTGAAGTATACACTCTAGTGAACACTGGTGGGATGAAAACAACCTCTTAACTAAGGAAGATATAATACTAGCAGCTTCCTAGGTTTTAATAGTTACCTGATTTGTGGGCGTTGTGGCGTGTGTGGTTTTTGTGCTCATCAAATATTCACTTAGCTTTTAAAAAAATAATGCAAGTTGGGGCTGGAGAGATGGCTCAGTGGTTAAGAGCACTTGCTGCTCTTTCAGAGTACCCAGGTTTAATTTTAGCACCCACATGGAGGCTCACAGCCATTTATAACTCCAGTTCCAGGGACTCTGACAACTTCTGACCTCCACACTCCACAGGCAATAGGACACTTATTTCCTATACTCAAGGCCCTGGGTCTGATCCCTAGCACCACAAAGCAAGCACCAGAGAGCAGCTGTGAGAATTCGGACAGAGTAACCCTGGTTGGGAGGACAGATGTGTGTCCGTGGAACCCAACAGGAACCCTAAGACAGACTCCACATGCCTGGGCTCTGGTCAGTATGTATAGAAGAACCAGTTTATAAGGCAGCACCCATGCCACATACAAAAGATCTGAGAATCAGATGTCTGTCTCACACTGTACAGAAAACATAAGCAAGCTGGAGCCCAGATGTGGAAAGTAGCTCATGCAGAAGGCTGTCGTCCCACAGCCTTCTTACCTTACAGTGCTGAACCCTCGCATACAATCCAAAGGCGTTTCCATTGGGAGGTAAGGCAGTAAGTTTAATACAAAGTAAGCCAAGTCTAGTCTTATAAAAAATGGAAAGCGAAGATGTAGACGTAGATATTTCCATGCATCTGTTTCCTTTTCCTTCCTTTGTTTGTTTTTTTTTTTCAATTGTGGTAAAAAGCATAAAATTTGATGTCCTGGAAAAGATGTATTTTAAAAACACTTTGAAAGGACACAAGACACGGGCATGAAGTAACCCACACGCGATGACCTCTATCTTGACCAAGGAATGCTGACTGAAACCATATCCCATTACCATTTTATTCTCCTCAGTTTGGCAAAAAGTATACCAGCTGAGAATACCACGTTGGGAAGGCCGTGTCATCACAGCACTGGACCGCGGTGGGCAGGCGTGCAGAGTGGACACCCCACTTTGGAGGGTTAGGCATTATTCACTATCGCTGGCTGTGGACACTCCTGTGGCCAGCACTCGTCCTCTCCACCCAGCGTAGGGATCGAGCCGTGTTTTCCCGCTAGGTATATCCTCAGTTCCGGGAACTAAAAATGGGAAGGTGTGTTACAGGTTGTGAACGCTTTTGAGTGGGGAAGATTCTGTATAAAGCCCGGGTTGTTGTCTGCAGGGAAATGAGAAGCACTATACAGAAGGAGAAACTGAGGGAGAGAGTTGCTACACCCCGCAGTCATATGCCACAGTCAAAATGAGTGGGTTTCTCCGGAATCAAAGTAGGTAGAACTTTCATACAGAGTTCACAGCTATGTGAATCTCAAGTTCTTTCTGTTTTGTTTTTTAAAGTGTAGCTGTTTTCTGATTCTGGGCTCTGGGCTCTTAAACCTTCTTTGGGGCCAAAATGTAACTTTTCTTAAAGGCTGTAACTGTTTTTAAATGCTGTGTCTAAGCCTTTTGTAACTGTTACTTTCTCACTGGAACTTGACTGTGTCCCCTGTTCCTCTTTCTCCCCACTATTGGCTGTTACTGAGAAAAATTCCTAACTTGTAACCTTTTTAAACCTCCTTTAGCTCTAAAAGGTTAAGAAGGAAAAGAAAGGAAGGAATAATTCTTCACAGCCCTTTCTGGCCATCTTAATCTGTTTAAACCTGGAGAATTGGACTAACATATTCTATCCCAAAAACCAACTGCTTCTCAATAACTCTCTTCTGAGGCTTCCCAGCACCTGTCTGCCTTCTTTCTTATTCTCTGGAACTATCTTTATCTGAGCCTTATTTCTGCCCGCCTTCCCTGTCACCAACTTCTGAAACTCACTGTCTACCCTGACACCAACCAACTGACCTTTCCAACTGAACACACTCTCTTAAGTAGCTCCCCACAAGTCCATAAGGAAGGCTGCACAGTACAAAACCTTATTGGCAAAGCGTCTCACTGCGGAGTGACACAGATGAGTACATATGCAGGAAGACTGAAGGAAAGCGAGGGAGTCACACACAGTGCAGCTAGTGCACCACTCTGGCTAATGAATGGACCCATGTGCACCACAGCAGTGTTTATGGCTTAATTGGTGGGTGGCTATGTGACTGGTCATTTCACTTTATTAAGCAAAATGTATTCTTGCTATTCAGAATCTTATAAATTACTGAAAGATGATTTTGGTTCCACTGCATGTGGTAAAGGTTAAGTAAAGAGTATGTTTTGAGAGACCCATTCTAGGGTGTCCTATGCCACAGCAGAACTGATGGTGGCGTGAACCAGGACAGTGGTTGCCATGTATAGTATGGTGCAGAAACAGAGGTGAGCTCTGAGGCTGGGGACTGTCCAAAAGCGAGGGAGACAGAATATGTGCTGGTAGCTGCCATGTGGATAGAAGACAGTGTCATGTTGACTTTATAGTGTTCCCCATCAGCCTATTCCAAGGAATTGTTTGTCTCAAATAATTTCATTCCATGAAATGAAATAGTAAGAAAAGAAACTTAAAATTTGAGTGATAACCTAGAGAGTATTTGTAGAATCTATACAAAATATCCGGATGCTTATAATGTGGTCTCTGCCTTTAGGCAGTGGTTCCAGACGCATCATTCTTTGCGAGTGTTAGTTACTCTTTGGGGGAATAACATGTCTTAACCAACTTTGGGAGATGTTGCAAGGTCACCAGCTTCAAGCCCAGATCTCTCCCAAGAAACCCTCCAGAAGCTACAGTGCACAGAAAAACAGGCTCTACTAGCCAGGGAGGTCTTCACAGATGATTGTCCAACTAGCCCTTGATATGTCACTGTGATTGTTTACATTAGTGTAACTGTCTTTGTTCCCTGTGAAATACGGTGCTGATTCTGTGAGTAAGTATGTAGCCTTTGTGCCAGCATTTCATTAATATTTACATGAGTGCAAAACCACTGTGTAAAACAGACAAAGCTAATTTGCACTTGACTTATTTTTTCACGCAGCAAAAGTTTGATGCTGGGAATCCAAAAGTCTTGTTCAACTGGTTATAGAGTGATTTTACGTCAGTCCCACAGGTTGATTATCTGTTGTGTTCAGTCTCTTAAATGGATGATGTTTTGTTGTTTTTTTTAACTATGTTTGTTTTAAAATTATATGTATCTATATATATGTGGTGAGGTACATGAGAGTGTAGGTGCCCTCAGAGTCTGGAAGAGGGTTTCAGATGCCCTGGAGCTGGAGTAAGGGGTAGGGGTTAGCAGCCATCTGTGGGTGCTAGGGACAGAGCTCCAGCAGCCTTCCAAGGGCAGTGCACATTCCCAGCCCCTGGACCATCTCTCTAGTCCTTGTTATTTAATGACTGAGTTCTCTCGTAAGAGTCCTTTATTTCAAAGTGAATTGTACGTTTCGTCCATTTTAACCCAGATTATATACAGTTTTAGAATTTTACTGCTCTAATATCTTAGATTTGTATCTTCATTGCTGTTGGGTTTTGAGACAGGGTCTCTATGTAGCCCAGGCTGACATGGAGCTCATGCACTCCAGCCTCAGCCTCCCAAGGACATGATTCCATGTGTGTGCCAGCCACCACACTGACTAGGCTTGTGTCTCTGCATCCTCACTTGCCCTGAAGTAGATGTGGAATAGCAGACTAGGAAAGTCTGGGAGATCTCCTCTATCCTCTGCCCCTCTGAGTGGCTCCTGAGTGGGAAGGTATGTTGCTGTTATCATTGGAGTTGATGCTTTAAAGTGCTCTGGTGAACTGTGGATGGTAAAGCGGTGTGTCTGGCACAGCTCTTCTTGGACCAGCTGTGTTCCTCCATGTCCTTGTCCAAGCAAGAGTGGCTCAGACTCTCCCTGCTGTGCCAGCAAGTGTCACTGAGGTCAACACTCCCTCAGTAGAACTGAAATGAAACAACAGGAGAAAGAAGGCTGACAGAACGATGAGAACAGAGAGCCCAGCTCAGCTGTCACCACCTAGCTGGGTGGTAGGTGGATCTAGCCTGGGGGTGGTGATGAAAGGGAAGAGTTGAAGTGATGCTGCTTTAGCACCCTGAGCCAGCAGCCAGGGAAACATGAGTTCATGAGGAGTGACTGCTTTGTAGAGTACAATATATATATATATATATATATATATATATATACACACACACACACACACACACACACACACACACACACACACACATATATACACACACACACACACACCATCTATATATAGTATATACATACTCTATAGAGTATAGAGTATGTGAAGTGTTGATGCCACATGAGTATAGAAGGGTATTGGTTCATTTATGTATATTCCAGGACATAGGTCAAGACACAAGGTCTGTGGATTGGGGAGTCACTACCTAGAGATCTATAGGAAACTGTGGGTGACCATGTTGGGGAGGTGAGGGTAGCAGATAGACTCACGATGCCTCTGGTGGTCAGGGGTGTCTGTCAGAGGAACACCAGCAGGATTGACATGACCTTCTCATGGGGACAACCATTTTTCAAGTATCAGCAAAACCCCCAATTTTAAACATACTATTTTCCTTTCTACTTCTGCTTCTACAATCCCAACAATATAATGTTCTGCTCTTTGTTATGTTAGGGTTACATTGGCTAAATGGTGGCTTGAATATTGTTTATAGAGTACTTGCTTTGAATGTGGTCTCTGATTCCCAAGGAGAACATAATAAATGAAGTTTCACCACACGGTTTTGTGTGATCTGAAAGCTTCCCGCATTGGAATTGCTTGATTGGGGAAGCAAATTCCTAAACTGACATTTCTGTGGCCATGATTGTACGTTCAGGGGAAAGTTGTTGTTCATTTGCTGGTTGGGAGGTGACGTGCAGAAGTGTTGAAGGGAGCTGCATAGCTATTGTACACATTCCACATGTGTGTTCCCAGAATCTCATTCCACAGCCTTCCAGATCCTGGGGCCAACAGGGTCAGGGAGTGGGGAGTGTTTGTGAGATGGCCAGGTCATGCAATCTAGGCTGGCCTGGGACTCAAAAACCTGCCTCAGCTTCCTGAGCGTGGGGCTTAACAGGCATGCACCACTGTCTCACAACATACTGTGGGATTTTTTTCTCCTGTTCACGTGATATTTTTAAAGAGCCTTTTGTTGAATTATTTGTGTAAAGTATGGGCATAATATACCTTGATATATACTATAGAGAGAACTATGGATATTTGTGCATTTAAGCATATTAAAATTGTCTTCAGTTTTTAGTTCTAAGTATATAAAGCTTTTTCCAGGGAGTTCCACAAATGAATGAATTAATTCACTGGTGCTAGATGGAACCCAGGGCGTCCACATGCTAGGTGAGCACTTGCCCTGAGCCCCACCCCAGCCTCCATGTCACCGTTTAGTTCCAGTATTATATGAACTGGCATCACTGCTTATTGGACACAGCATCAGGCAATAATGAGCTCATTTTTATTTTTTATTTTAAAATTATAGTTGAAATATGACTACAAAGAATAGTTAATTAAATAATTTCTACCATCTATATTAAAGGACTTTTGAGTATTTTTTACATTAATGATTTTTAAAATAAGGACGGTGAGAGAAACCACCATCAAGGTCATGGCCATCTGAAGCCTATGTCCCACCTTTGCTACTTTCACCTCACACTTGCTTGGAGACTGTTTAAAAAGGACTTATTGGGACTCTTTACATCTGAAATAGATTGTCAGCTGGACATAGTGGCTTACACCTGTAATTCCAGCACTTGGACCACTGAGGCAGGAGCATTGCTGTGTGAGCCCAGCTTTGGACTCAGAGTTACTCTCTTTCTCCTCCTCTTCTTTGTGTATATATGTATGTGTATGTATGCATGTACATACATGTACATATATGTGTATGTATACTAATGTGTGAACATATATATTATATATATATATACACATATACACACATACTTATGTTTATATCTATATAGATAGAAGGAAAGAAAGGTAAGATATATATATATATATATATATATATATATATATATATATATATATGGGAGAAGTACCCCAGAGAAGTTAAATATTTATTCTTCTCTTGGGAGTAGTCAATTTAAATTCTGTGGTGAAACATTTTCTTGGGACTGTTCTGTCTCCTCCTATCCCTTTGTTCCAGTTCCCCTGCAAATGGCAACTCTCAGTGAATTGAAGGTCTTGCTTGGGTAGAACTACCTTTGAGTATTTAATATTCCTGAACAAATGTTAGATTAAAGAAAGCCATGCTCACTTATCTTTGCTTTCCTTTATCTTCAACACAGAGCCCAGTCTGGTGCATATCTAGAAACACCTAAGTGGTTAATGGTGTGTTAAATTCCTTTCCTCTTCGGCTACATAAACAACTGAGAGCTTGTTTACCTTGCCTGACATGCTAGATTTACTATGGCTTCGTAACTAAAACACATATGTGTTGTAAACTCGAACACTAATCTCACGATTGACTCATTTTCTAAAAACTTCTACGGCTTCAGCTTGTGGGAGAACTGCAACTTTAGATCTCACCCATTTAAAACACGTAATTGTCTGGGTTGTTTTTATAATAGTCTTTTGAGGCCAAGTTACCAGAGTTCATTTAGTTTGGTTTCTTTGAGTAGTGGTGCCCCCACCCCCACCCCTCTTTTGGCCTGTAATTTGCTGCAGCTCAGATATAATGAACTGTCACCAGAATATTAGAAGCTTTGTGCTTTGAGTGATGCTCATGTGTTTCTGTTTCTGGCAGCCTTTTTTCTGGTGATCCAAGGTCAGTCACAGTATCAGCCACAGGGGATATGCACAGAAGACAGGGTCTCTATTGCTTATGGAGAGATGGGCTTGCAGAGGGGCTCCTGCAAATGCCTAAGGACCTCTGGGCTTTCCTTAGTGCTTCTAAGCTTCCTGCTTGGCATAATAAGAAGGGCTCCACTGAGTGCGCTAACTAGACATTTTAGTGGCATTTGGGGAAGGTAAGATGGGTACTTGATTAAGAGTTCATAAGCTGTAGAAGACCCTGCCCATGAAGTTTCTCATTCTTCTGACCCTTAGCTCTCCTCCTGAGAGTAGCCTGGGTGAGTGGTACAGCTAGGTATGTCAGCTGTAAGTCCTCAGCTCTGCAGCTGTTAGTGACTCCTTCCCCCTGTTCTTCTGTTCTCCCGGGCAGGCAACAATACACTGGCTGCCCCAGTGAGCAGGTGCAGACAGTGAGCAGGTACAGACAGTGAGCAGGTACAGACAATGAGCAGGTACAGACAGTGAGCAGGTGCAGACAGTGAGCAGGTACAGACAGTGAGCAGGTACAGACAGTGAGCAGGTGCAGACAGTGAGCAGGTGCAGACAGTGAGCAGGTGCAGACAGTGAGCAGGTGCAGACAGTGAGCAGGTGCAGACAGTGAGCAGGTGCAGACAGTGAGCAGGTACAGACAGTGAGCAGGTGCAGACAGTGAGCAGGTACAGACAGTGAGTAGGTACAGACAGTGAGCAGGTACAGACAGTGAGAAGGTGCAGACAGTGAGCAGGTACAGACAGTGAGAAGGTGCAGACAGTGAGCAGGTACAGACAGTGAGCAGGTGCAGACAGTGAGCAGGTACAGTGAGCAGGTGCAGATAGTGAGCAGGGACAGACAGTGAGCAGGTACAGAGAGCAGGTGCAGACAGTGAGCAGGTACACTGAGCAGGTGCAGACAGTGAGCAGGGACAGACAGTGAGCAGGTATAGTGAGCAGGTACAGACAGTGAGCAGGTGCAGACAGTGAGCAGTATAGTGAGCAGGTACAGACAGTGAGCAGGTGCAGACAGTGAGCAGGTACAGACAGTGAGCAGGTGCAGACAGTGAGCAGGTACAGTGAGCAGGTGCAGACAGTGAGCAGGACAGACAGTGAGCAGGTACAGACAGTGAGCAGTGCAGAGGTGCAGACAGTGAGCAGGTGCAGACAGTGAGCAGTACAGAGCAGGTACAGACAGTGAGCAGGTGCAGACAGTGAGCAGGTACAGTGAGCAGGTACAGACAGTGAGCAGGTGCAGACAGTGAGCAGGTACAGTGAGCAGGTACAGACAGTGAGCAGGTGACAGACAGTGAGCAGGTACACTGAGCAGGGACAGACAGTGAGCAGGTACAGTGAGCAGGTACAGACAGTGAGTAGGTACAGACAGTGAACAGGTATAGTGAGCAGGTACAGACAGTGAGCAAGTATAGTGAGCAGCAGCAGACAATTCCCCTTACAGCCCTCTGTATGCTCCTCCTAAGCTGGAGCTTCTTCGTGGTCTGCTCCAGACTTCATCCAGTAGGACACAGTTACCCTAACTGGAAATATTTAGATGTCCGTTAGTAATAGAATAATCTACTAAAATGAGCATACCAAAAAATGGTGTATGACAGAGCAATGAACAGGCTCCTATGAATATTTTATGTCTTCTAGTGAGTGTAGGCGTTTGTTTCTGTTAGCTGTTGGCCAACACTGTTGCAGAGTGATTACCCTGAATTCCTTGCCTCCAGCAATGCTGAGATGTACATTTGTTCTGCATCCTCCCCAGTACTTGGTATTGCCAGCTTTTCTGACTCCAGCCTTTCTAGAGGCTGAATGTGGTCTCACTGTGGTTTATTTGATAGTTCTCTGAATGTTTTCAGGCCACTTGATTGTCATCTGGATGACAAATTCTGACAGAAGATTGGCAAGCTGATTGGGAGTGTGAAAAGACAGAGACCAGTTGAGAGTGGTGATAAGAGAGAAAAGTTGTGTTAAGGTAAAGAGGACTCTGGGGAGCATTGGGAGCATAGGCTCATGGGAGATCAAGTGTCAGCATAGCAGATAATGAGCTGAGATGCCCGCTGACAGGAGTAACTTTGGTGCAGGTCGTTCTAGGCAGGGAAGTTCAGGGAGCAAAGCAGGGTGTCTGAAGCACAAAGGCCATGCCTCCACTCCTCCAGACCTGTGGCAGGTAAGGCTTGGGAGAAGGAACCCATCATTAGCAAGGCTGTTATATCTCAGTGGACTCAGGTGAAGGGGACAGTTGAAGATGGCCAGTGTAACACATGTTTACCAGTGACTGGATTTTAAAAGCTCAGCAGAAAATGGGGAAAGGAGAAAGGTAGGAAAATGGGGTTCTCATCACTCTTAGAGACCAGTCAAACGGATGGCTTATCTTGGCGGCACTGAGAAAATAGCTCAGGATGGTGGATGGCCATCCCAAGTGTCCCCCTGATGTTGGATCAAGAGCTGGTGGAGAGATGGGGTTAGGGTGCATGGAGTGGGGGAAGAGACTGGCCCAGGACCTCCCATTCTGCAGACACTGGTAGTCTGTTGTGGTACGCTACAGTCTTTTTCCTCAATTTAGGGAAAGAGAAAGGAATAGAAAGAGATCTTCACCGCTTTTGCGAACAGCCTTGATATAGAATGAGAGAAAGGTAGAAATCTGCGCAGCCTCTTTTAGGCTGTCCTAAGCTTGAAGAGGACTAGCTGACAGTCAACTAACTGCCTTTTTTTTTTTTTTAATTGTAATTTCCACATTTTCTTCACTAACAAGCATGTATTCCTCATGAACTCAGAAAAGCAAGAACACCTACAGCCTTCCCCATTGCTCCCTCTTTCCTGGGCCATTAGAGGGGAGCAGCTCTTTGGAGGGACATTGTCGCAAGTGTTTACTTGTTTTAGTTCTGACGTAGAATACTTGTCCTCTTCTTAAAAGAGCTTGGAAGTTCTGCCGAAGGTAAGCCTTGTCCAGGATGACAAGCCCTGTCCTGGATGTCAGTGTCCTCTGAGCAGCAGGCACGCGTGCCAGCTACGGCAGAAGTGCCCTTGTGGAGGCATGGAATGAAACATACATAAAATAGCAACTGAGAATAATTGACGCCCTGGCCACAGTAGGGTGGTATTGAGAGGTGAGGCCTTGGGGCTTGCTCCTTAGTTCACGAGCTGGAGTGCTTTTGAAGGCTCAAGTGTCTCAGAAATGGCTGAGCTTCCTATCCTCATCTGCAGGTGCCTTGTGAAGACAATCGTCAATCAACCAGGTGCAGGTCCTCATGAACACTTGCCAGTAACTGAACCTTGGTCTTCCAGCTCTAAGTAGCAGTGCCTAATGGCTTAAGTTTGTGTCAGTTGCTGCAGCATCCCAGGTAGGCTAAGACATGAAGTCTAGCCTTTCACACAGTTCTGAGGAACTTGACACTGTGTGTCAGGCCCACTGTTACTATTTTGTATAGAGTGGAGTGACAGGTTGGCACTTATGTGCTCCCCAAGGTGTGGCCTTCTTTTCCCACTGTGGCTTCCCAGGCCCTACCTTTCTGTGGGGTTAGTGCTTGATTTCAGCCCAAGTCCTGCCCCAGAACCCGATTCTCCTGGCCCTAACCTTTGTTCAAGGCTTGGACTCACTTTTATATTCTAGAAGACCTGCAGGTAATCCTGCAGTTATATGCACAAAGGTCTTTGTGCACATAACTACTTTAGTAGAACAGGACAGCTGGGCAACAGTGCACACAGCTTATATTCCACATTGCTCAGTTCTCGTGCAAGGATTTTCCCGGGTGGCCCTAGGCACTGACTTTAATTTCTGACAGTACTGTAACATAGGGCTTTCTGTCTGTCACCTTGTACTACTAGTGAAATTGTCGTTTCTCCTGATGGTGTTTCCTTGTCTTTTACAGAGAAGTGTGAGAAGAGTCTTGGTTTCCCATGTATATGCTGGTCTGCTTTTCACTACTGATGTTTATGGGAACATTAATATCTTACCCTTTTTATAAATATTTGTCACATTTATGGTCTCAGCTTCTTTCATAATTGTCTTAATATAACAGTAATATCATCTCAAAGAGTTTTATTTTTGTTGGATTTTGAGTGTGTGCGTCTGTTTGTCTGTCTTAATAGCTCTAGTAAGAGCTAGCAGAGTTTCTTTTGGTTGTCTGTCACGCTTGAGAAATAGTTCTTGGCATTGTGCAATCCTGTCTGAAGTACAAAAACAAAAAAAGACTTCTTTTTTCGTTACTGTCATTGCTGTTGTGTGTGTGCCCCGTGCATGTAGTGCTTACTGAGGTCAGAGGGATGGTGGGCTCCCCGGATCTGGAGCTACAGACAGTCGTAAGCTGCCTAATGTGGATGTTGAGGCTCAAACCCGGGTCCTCTGGAAGCACAGTGAGTGTGACTGCCGAGCAGCCCCTCAGCCCAAAGACTTCTTAGTGCAAACTGTTTGCCCTTATTTTCTTTTGACACTCTTTGGATTTTATCCACTTATTCTCAAATCTTGATTTGAACAACTTTTGGTATGATATATGAGATTTGGACCCAGCTTTAGTTTCTCTAACTGGTTTACTAAAAACTCATCTTTCCCATATATTTGCAAAGGTCTTCTTTGTCATAACTTTGCCGAGTTTTTGTGTACAACAAGGTTTATTTTGTTTCTAAGCTTACCATGTCAGAGGTTCTTGCTTAAGTTGCATAACTGTGTGTGTAATTTGTGTTTGTAGTTGATTTTTAGCACAAATGCCTTTGTTCTACTGTTCTGTTTACTTGCCTATTCCTCTCACACTGCCATGTAATCACCGTTTCCTAGAAGTCTCTTTATGTCATCTGTTTGTTTATTTAATTTTGTCTTATTTTTGAGATCAGTCTTGCTAAGCATTTGTTGTAAAAAAAAAAAAAAAATCTCACCCACGCGTGTGTCCCCAGCCTCAGCTTCCTTGCCGGTGGAGCAGCCACAGCTGCCCATGACTGGCCATCCCCAGGCAGGAAGCCGCATGGGAATGTGGCATGGATGATGTGGTGCTCACTGCATTTCCATCCTGTCTTTGGTCGGAGCTCTGTGAGTCAGTGAGTACAGGAACTCGGGAAAAAAGCTGTCGATGGGGTGATCTCTCTTTAATTCAGGGATTAGGGTACATTTATAGAGTGTAGGCAGGGTGGGTGGCAAGTCCTTGGTCCCAAGGATGGGACCCATTAGTTAAGACAAGGATACTGGCGCAGCCTCATCTGCATGTGGGGATTCTATGCTTCCAGCTACAGTGTAGATAAAGCATCAACCAAGCCACATTCCTTTGCTTCTGTGCAGCAGGCAGTATAGCTGGGTTCTGGCTGGGGCTAAGGCAAGGAGCAGCCAATGAATGAAACAGCAGCATCCAATGAAACGGGGTTCCAGGCCACCTTCGACTCACTCTTAGCTCTAGGACAGTCCCACAAGTATTATTTTTGCTGTTCTTCCTAAGATTTGCATGTTTACATTTGCCCCAAAGTAAGGCTTAAATAATAATGAAAAAGCATGATCATCTTTGTTATGTTTATGATTTTAATGAGATGTTTCTTGTTTGACCTACAATTTAAAAGGAGACTGATGGCTGTAATTGAGGGAAGAGAACATTCCAAGTGTGGAATGGCATGTTCTCAGGTTGAAGTCAAGAGTGAGGAAGTGCAGTGTGGCCAGTGCAGTGTCATGCAGAGTTCCCACGGCACATGTAGAGGGGGCTCCTCTGAGCCTGAATTGAATCAGACGTCATGTAATGCTGGAATCATGTCAATGGAAAATGCTAGAGTCCATGGCATGGTTAAGTCTTGTGTATTAGATCTTCATCTGTGTGTAAGGATCGTATGTATGTGGTTGGTATTGATCATCAACTCGACAGGACCTGGGAGATAAGCATCTAGGCATATCTGTGAGGGGATTTCGATTCAGGTTGATTTAGGGAGATAGAGCTACCCTAACTATGGGCAGGACCATCCTACAGCTGAGGTCTCAGAATTAATAAAAAGAAAAGAGCTGACCACCAGAGTTCATCTTTCTCTGCTTCCCGACTGTGATGGTGGCCAGCTATTTCATGCTCCTCTGCCCTGCCTTCCCCACCATCCCCTGCCTGACTGTACCTCAAACTGTGAGTCAGAATAAACTTTTCCCTTCCTTCAGTTGTCCTGTCGGGTATTTTTGTTGCAGCTGACAACATGAAATCATTGTGATGCCGACTGTGCTAAACAGTACAGATGTTAGGCAGTATCATTATTGATAGTATAATAATTGAGGTGCAGCTTAAGAGGGGATTGTTATTACAAAAATAGTGTGGGGGAAATAGATTAATCAGTTGCTCTTAGAATGGGTCAGAACAGGAAAAGACAGTAGACTCACTCCAGTGGGGATCTCAGTGTGTCCAGCCTGTTGTCCTCAGGGATTTGATAGTGGTCCCTGCTTTTCAAGAATAGCCACTTGCCAGGCTACCAGAGGTCCCCATTGCATTGCCCAGCCAGTTGTTTAAGTGGCCATATGACAGGTCTGCGTCCTTCTAGCCTCATTTGACAATGCATTGGCGTAATTTACCTCGGACACACCTCCACTTGTAACGGGTGTGGTGGTTCATTAGCAGAGAACTCTGGGATAGCTGCTTTCTTTAACGCACTGTCCTCAGACCCTGACTTAGCACTGATGTAATCTTCTCACATGTGTATGTTTTTCTGTGTCTTCAGGAAGCTTTGAAATATTCTCTGATTTATGGGGAGTGAAAAGTGAACCAAACTTTCTCAGAACGTGTAGAAAAACTCAGGCACTTAAAAGCCAGAATGAAATAGCGTTTGAAATGATTCATGCAATCACAGCAGAAACTTTCCGCTTACCTGCAGTACAGTCCAAATAATACTTTAACTTCATCGTGTCCTTTAAATGGAAGCGAGGGCTATCTATAAATCAAGCATGATTTACATTCTCAGAACCACTTCTAGCTCATTTTCCCTCTTGAAACCTAGTATATCCTCCAAGCAGTTGAATGGTCGTGCATTGAATTAAAGTGAAGAAAGAAACAGAAAAGATTTTGGAGAACAAGATGCGGCTCCAGTAGTTTAGAGGATCACAGTGCTGGAAGCAAGTGGACAGCACTAGATGCTGTCGGGGCAGCTCGTGTGCAGCCAGAGCTTCCGGCCGAGAGCTGCGTCTGCCTGAGGAGCTGGCAGCCACTGTAGCTCAGGGGTGACCTTTCTCACGGGTCCTCAGAACCCTCACACTCCATCCAGACTATCTTCTAGTAACTTCTCACTTGAAATAACTTAATATCACCATCTTCCTTCCACCCAGCTTCCTCCACAGTGATAACTCTTCACAGCCATTGCTGTGAACAGCTCAGTAGTCTGAATTAGTTCATTATGACAACTTAGGAAACCTACTGGTCTTCCAGGACGGCACAGCTGAGAGTGGTTAGCTAAAGCTAACTTAAGTGAGTATGATTTTGTTCTGTGTAGGTGAGAGTCAACTTGCATGCAGTAAGGAGCAACCGAGGAGGACTGGTAGGGACTTGGAATGCCATGAGCGTCTGCATCCCATTAGAGCGCTAGGAAAGTACAGGCTTAAAGTGCCGGCTGCAGAGACCATGAGGCCCTTCTGCTTGGGCTGCTTGCTGACTGGAGTAGGCGTGTGCTGTGAGGCCGCCCACCTTAAGTTTTCTGCTTCCTGGTGATCTTTTTGTCCTCGTTCTCTCTCTCCGTTGGCCGCATTGCTTTTCTTATTTAAGCATTTTGACCAAATGCCAAAACAAAGTGCCACAGATGAAAAGTCGCCTGTGTATTCCGCTCTCTTCCCTGTTCCTCCCAGAGCTAGGCATGACCTCCTGTGTTGTTTTCACACAACAGTGATAGATAATGACCCACAGTTTGAAAAGTTGTGTGCTAACCTGTCTTGGCCTGGGACTTTTTTTCTTTCTCGAGTAAATCATAAAATTTTTCAGACAAACGAAATTACTTAGGAAAACCTAACTACAGCCCCTACTTGGTCTCAGTGTTCCTCTTTCCCTTGCATGTTTTATGGTCTTTGACAGACATTGCCCAGACACATGCCTGGAGACACACGAGGTCAAAGGAAATGGTAGGCTGTGGAGTTGCGAACTCTGACAGGGTAGGGAAGTGTCTGTGCTCATGGAATCAAAAATGACATTTCATCTGCCCACAGGCATTTCTAACTCAGGTTTTACCCTGTGTTCATTGTGGTGCATAGGTTATGTCTACAGAGAGGTTTGTGCATAGTCCCGGAGGCCACGGGGACCTCAGAAGGTTTGAGGTTGGTGCGGAGCCCTGCAGCAGCAGGGATGAGCCGTGTGGAGACAGCTATGGTTCCAGCATGGAGTGTGGGCGAGAGCTCCGAGAAGGCAGGGTTCATGTGATACACCGGAACTGGTATTTGGTATAGGGCATGAAGGCAGAGGGGACAGAAGAACAAGGGAAGCAGTATGGGGTCAAAAGAGAAACGAGGGAGTAAATATGATCAGAGAACATGATACACAGTTATAAAAATATCATAATAGAACCCATTATTTTATGAGAAGAATATATACAATAAAGAAACAAAGAAAAATATAGTGCATTCTTCCAGATCCTTTAAAACATCACTTAAAAAATCCACTAGATAATTTTAATACTTAATGCTCTTACCTCAGAAATTCATTTTCAGCGTTTTAAGGGATGCGCTTTATCCATCATGCTCACTGTTTGACCCAGGAAGGCTGCTGTGAAGGGAGCTGCTCCTCCGTGCAGGTCCTCTCTCCTCAGCCCTTGCTCTCTGGCCTGCTCTGAGAGACTGCCTTGATACCCTGGCCTGGCCACTTGGTCTTGCCATTGCTTCTGGGCAGTTATGTTTCTCTTTTTTTTCTTCCTGTTCTCCCTTTGCCTCAGCATCTTTGTCCTGTTTATTGCAAAACTTTTTTTGGTCACTGTGTGTGTGTGTGTGTGTAGGGGAGAGACCAGTTCTGCTTCTAAAGATCTTAAAATGCAGGCAAGAGCTATATGGTAGCTGGATCTGGACACAGATCACAGGCCAAATGCTTATGTACACACTACATGTGTGGAAAGGGAATGCTACAAGGAGCACATTGATGAAACTGTGCAAGCTTGATGATTGGTTGGCATTAATTGAAATAAGACCCCAGCCTCTGAAGGAACTCCTAGTAAAAGCCCACAGGTGACACCACTCTTGTTGACAGGAATAAGACAGCATTGCTACCTCTGCAGCATGGTGCTGTATGTTTTAGTGAGAGGTCCTGGGTGAGACAAAGAAGTGAGTACCTTTCCTCTGGGAAAGGAAAACTGTCACATCTCTGTTTGCACATGGTATAGTCGTCTGCAGATAAAAATCCTAAGAATACACGTTCTATCTCTCTATCTCTCTCTCTGTCTCTCTGTCTCTCTCTGTCACACACACTCACTCTCTCTCTCTCTCTCTCTCTCACACACACACACACACACACACACACAGCCCCAAAAATTTATTAAAGAAAGAAATCAAGACTTGCACAGTGAAAACTACAAAATTAAAGAAACCCAAGACCTGAGTAAATGGAAAGGGATCTCATATTCATAGGTTGGAAGGCTTTTTAAAAAAATAATTTTAAATATTTTTAAACAGATTTTCATGCAGCCCGGGCTGGCCTCGAACTTACTGTGTTGATGCAATGACTGAACCCCTCTTGATCCTCTTCCATCTCTCAAATGTAGGCATTGCTGTTCTGTGCTATCACATCCAGCTTAACACTCTTACTAAGGTAGAAATACTCCCCGAGTTAACCTCCACGTGTAATACAAACACTGTCAGAATCAGCTGCTTTCTTTTTTGTTGTTAGCAGAAATTTCTGATCCGATTATTAAGTTACATCTAGAAATACAAAGGACATACCTGAGGGTGTTGTCACATGCCTGTAATCCTAGCATGAGACCTGTCTAAAAAGCAGATTTTTAAAAAAATGCAAAGGACCTAAAATAACCAAGGCAATCTTGCAGAAAAATAGGTTGAGCATTTTCCAGTTTGAACAGTTCCTAGAAAGTTCCAACAATGGATTGCTGTATGGAACTGGCACACTATAGGTGTGTTGGTCAGTAGCAATGAACCTGAGACTCCAGAAGTAAACCCATCATTTATGGTTGGTTTATTTATAAAGACTGCCAAGACAACTCACTGGGAAAATAATTGTCTTTTAAAGAATGGTGATGGGTCAACTGGATGTCCACATGTAAAGGTGAAACGGAACTCCTGCATATTATTATATATAAAGACTTATTTAAAACAGAGAACAGAACTTGATAGAAGAAGAAAGACATGGGTTCACATAGTCTTTACCTTGGATTAGACAATAGTTTCTAAATTTGACACCAACAAGCAACCAGAGACCACAGATAATTTGGACTCATTGATACTTTAGAAAGTTGGACTCAAGAGGCATTCCCGTGAAGGTGACATGACAACAGAGTGAGTAGCGTGTGTGTCTGACGAGTGTTAATCTCCAGAATGTACAAAGAATTCTGAATTAAAGGCAGATAACCCAGTTTTTAAAATGAGCAAAGGATTTCAAGAGCTGCTTCCTCAAAAAAGATAATAAAAGGCCACTAAATACATAACATTCAGAGTCATTAATGAAGAATATTCAATTCGAAGACCCAGTGAGGGAAATGTCCTTTCTCTGTCAGTTAGCTTCTAAATTAGTTGTTGCTAGAATACCTGATGAACAGCTTTCAATGAAAGAAAGATTTGTTTTGCCTCAGTGTTTCTGGGGGCTTCTGTCTATGGCTGGCTCCATTGTTTCTGGACTGTGGTGAGGCTGAACATTGTGATGTAGAAGGTAAGCAGAGCAAAGCAGCTTATCTCATGACAGACAGGGCTGGAGGTGAGGTGCATGTTTATAGGGCTCAAGCCAGTAACCTACTTTCTCCATCCTGGCCCCACATCCTGTACTGCTTAATCCATGGATTAGGTTAGAATTATCAGGAGCCAATCACCTCCCTGAAGTCCATCATCTGACTTCCAATATGTGAGCCTGTGAGAGACAGTTCATACTCAACCATATAGGGTGGAAGTAGAGGAGGAGTGGGGAATGTTGATGTGGATGAGGAGAAATTAGAGCTCTCCTCCCTGCCGGTGGGACTGTAGAATGTGTAGCCGATTTGGCAGTCTGGCAGTTCTTCAAAAAGTAACCATGACACATGACCCAGCATTCCCACTCTTGGGTGGAGTGTTTTTTTTTTTTTCCTCAAGAGAATCAAAAATATATGGCCACCCCAAAATTTTGCATATCTCCATAGCAACATTTTCCATGATAGCCAAAAGTTGGAAGCAACCCAGATATCCATCAGCATGTGCATGGGTAAATATACGTGGTCCGTGTGTCTACACCATGAAATATTAGTCTGTCACTAATGAACATTGATGCACATTACAACATAGGAAATCCTTGGAAACACCCTGTACGGTAAGAAAGGCAGGCACAAAAGACCATGTTATGATCTTTTTCTAGAAAAGATCTAGAATAAGTTAAGTCTTTCAATTCAGAAAATAGTCCAGTGGTTTTCAGAGCCTAGGGGAGGAAGAATGGAGAAGACTGTCCACTAGTGGTTACAGGATCTCTTAGTGATTGATGACTTGCAATTGGGGGTGCACTAGACTAAGAATCACAGATTTATACACTCTAAAATTAATTACAGGGTATATGACCTTCTTCTTCTTCTTCTTCTTTTTTTTTTTTTTTAAAGACAGGGCTTCTCTGTTGTAACTCTGGATGTCCTGGAACTCACTCTGTAGACCAGAGTGGCCTCACACTCACAGAGATCCGCCTGCCTCTGCCTCCCGAGTGCTGGAATTAAAGGTATGGGCTACCACTGCCCAATAGTGACTTTCATCTCAGTTAAAAGTTGATGTTGATGGAGAGTGTTCAGAGAGTAAGAGATCTTGAACACTCAGTCCTAAGTGGGATGTTTCCATAGTTCCCTCAGGGTTCAGGAACTATGGCGAAGAGGAGGTAGAAAGAGTGTTATCCTAACATCCGAGGGGATGGATGACACCAAGGATACAAGGCTCTCTAGACACAACATGACTGTCGTGCACAAATGAGCAAACAGATTTTAGCAGCATGCACAGGTTCAAGCCAGATGGGGTCCCAGCACTGAGAGGGAAAGTAGACACAAGCCCCCATCCCTAACCCAGAAGCTATCTCCAATTGATATCTGCCCACAAAGGAAAAATTAGTTTTCTCTAACAAGTCTCACTGGGTATCCAAAGTACATTTAAAGACAGGCTCCTCGTGCCCAGCAGTAGATGGCTAACACAAAATGAACTCAGTGGAATTTTTAAAGGGTTTATTTTCTCTCGCAATGCTTTGTGCATTTTTTAAAGACTTTATGGATCTTTTGTGTATATGTATGGTTCCTGATTCTGTTTTATTCGTTCTGTGTGCAGGTGTGTGTGTCTCAGTAGCCGTGTCTCTTATGCTTTTTCTTTGGTACTTTTTTTTGTAATTTTATTTTATTATTTTAGATGCCTGTTTATATTTTAATGAGAGAAAGGGTATGAATTTTGGGTGGGTTGGGAAGTGGGGAGGATCTGGGAGGAGTTGAGGGAGGGGAACAATAATCAGAATACATGATATGAAAAAAAAATCTATCTTCAATTAATAAGAAAATCATGGTCACCAAGCAGGTATGGATCAGATTTGAAACCAGGTAGTCTTCTTGTGTTTCTAGTACTGTAATAAACTCCTTAGACTATCCCCTTGTATAGAAATAGGAGTTGAAATTCTACATCGAAGAATAAATAACTTGATGATGAAGTAGATCAGGGCCTGAATTCTAGCTGTGCCCTTATGATCTTGTGTTGTGTTCTTAATCTCTACAACAACCCATTTTTCCTCATCAACAAAAATCCAACAATAAAACATCAAAAGTGTGTGTGGGGGGTTGATGTTGACATAATACTTGGAGCAAAGAGAACTTTTAAGGGTCACACTTGATGGACCTTCATTTGTTCCCATGAAGGATGACCAAATTGCTGTAGAAGTCAGAGATAACTTACTTCTAAAGGGGTGTTCTTTTTAGTGTTGTGTAGAATGATTTTTGAAAGGAATGTGAGGCCATCATTAGTTCATGTCAGCCTTAAGCACGCCCATCTCCATTTGCTGACCCTTTGGGAGATTATATCTGGAGCTTCTGAATTTGAGCATATCAGAAAACACCCCAGTATCCTTAGATTCCCATGTGGAACAGAGCGCACAGTGTGGCAACACTGCTGCTCTTGTTATACGCATTGCTTTACGTGCATATCGATTCTAACAGTATTGGGTCTCTCATCTCACTTTTTAAAAATCCCAGTAAAGTGCCATTTGGCATTACGCAGGTGTGCTTATGTTTCAGCCACAATTATAACAGTTTCTACTTTTGTGGGGAAAGAGTTGTACAAGCCATTACTTAAGGAATTTTGGACATTCTTCAGAGGAGACAGTCAGGGAGGACTGATGACATGATGATAGAAAGCAGGCGACCCTGGTAATTTCAGTGGGTCGGTCGTGTGTTTCCTTTCTGGCAGCCCTGCCATGCAGGATGCAGGTAGTGACAGGATCTGCAGATGACAGACTGTCGCTGCCCTGGGCGATACTTGAGAATGCACAGTTAATAAACTTCTGAAATGCCTTCTCAGGATGGCAGGTGGGAGGCAGTGGCTATGCAATTCCAGAGCTGAGGGTGTTTTTATCAGCCAGTGAACTCAGTTTCATCACCAGGGCACATGGTTCTCAGAGAACCGTGCTTGCATGTGGCTAGCTTGGTCCTCGACAGTAGTATGTGATGGTTGCTCACATTCAGCTGAGTCGGAGGCTGTTTCACCAGCATAATTAGAAAGTAAGTCTGAAAAGCTGTGAGTTCCCAGCCAGGGAACTGTGAGCAACATTTAAAGCTATCAGGTGACGGTTAGGAGGTAAGGGTGAGAAAGTGAAGACATGGCTGGAGACCGGCTTCGGAACTCATAGGAGGCTGTGTGGCTGCCCTGCATCCTTTAGACCACATGTGTACCGCATCCTGGTCCAAGAGAAGGTCACTAGAGCGGATAATGGCATTGTCTTCATTCTGATTTGTCACTGCAGAAATTCAGAGTGGTGGGGCGTGGAGTGTGTAGAAAGTTACACTGCTTCTTTCCTGATATCCTTTTAACTTTAGCGATTGTTAAAACTTGGAGACAGTTGAACTGACACATGTAAATTGCGTATAAAAAACAGGTATTTGGTTTGACTCTTTATGGTGTTTATCATCTACTGTGTGGATTCTTATTGAAGAAACTGCCAATCACAAGACACAGAGAAGCGTCAATGTGCTACCTGCCTGCAGCAGGTTTGCAGGTGACAACCACACAGTTCCTGGGGCCAACACCATGTAAACTTCTTTTTTCCCTGTAAGCTCCAGAACAGCCGTAGGAGGCAGTGTGATGCTGTCACATCTGCAAGGGAGGACGCAACAGAGTCATCACTGTGACATCCAGCACCATTGCCACGTTCTATCGACTGAAACAAGGAACGGATGCATTGGCAGGGCAGATGTGGAGCCATCTGTGACTGTGCCCAGCGTAGCTGTATTGTTTATTCGTGTGCTTTACAATCTGAGGTTCTTCAGTTTGGACACTATTGTGTCATGGGTTTTGGCAAAATGTTAGAAGATCTTTTTCATTTTATTATTTTTAATATACTGTGTGGGTGTGTGTGTGCATGCGCGTGCGTGTGTGCCACAGCACAAATATAGAAGTGAGGACAAACTGCGGGAGTTAATTCTCTCCACCATGTGGGTCCCAGAGATTGCAAGTCATCAGGCTTGGTATCAAGTGCCTTTACTTACTGACACATCTTGCCAGTTCCATTTTTCTTTTTTTGAGACAAGATCTTTCTTGTCTGAAGTTCCAGACCATTCTGTGCTATTTATAAGAGCCTGTCTCAGTAAAACAAAGGCAAGCAAAGAAAAAAAAATACATCTATTAAATAATGTAGTCAGAGAAGTATTTCCAAGAGACCCTGATTAGCCAAGATTCGAACTTGTTTTTTGCATTATAGCATCCTCTTGTCTGTAATATGAATTTACTAAGTCCAGGGTTGCACATCTGGGTCAGAAGTCCACTCTTGTATAACATTGACTGTCACTGTAGAAGAAGCCCATAATGTCTCATCTAGCCAGCCACCATCAAATTCCTGTTGTGTTCCTGGAGGACTGTGTGAGTCCAGACCTTGACCAGCAAGTGCTCCAGGTCCTGAGGAGATTCCAGTTGAGTGGCACAGACCAGAAGCAAGGAGCTCTCATGCAGCCCATGATGCTCTAGCGATAGGTTGTCTTGTGGTGCCTTTGAGGTAACGCATTCATATCGCAGGAAATAAAACCACATGTGTTATATTTGATTATAAAATTAGGACAAATGATGAGTTCCGTTATTCAACATTTATCACATGGTTAATGAGCACTGACTACACAAGTCCCTCATCCAGGTTCAAAGGGGACAACTGTAGATAACCACAATGCCCCCTTTGTTCCTAGAAAGCTCTGGGGTCAGAGAAGGATGTGTAAGGGTCCGCTAGCCTCCCTCTCAAGTTCTGTGGCAGACCACAGTATCCATGCTTACGCTTCACTGCTTCAGTAGCAGAGATCCTGGGTTGGTCATCTAACCCACAATGAGAGTTAGAGTCTTCTTGGGCCAGTGTGGGCAGTCACAAGTCTGTGTCGCTGGCTTTGCAGTCCTGTTTGTGCTGTGTTTTGAAAACATTGAGGGAAGGTGAGAAGTCTTTGATAAATTCCGCTTAGGAAGAAGACTTAAAGGAGAAATGGTGCCTCATTCCAGAGCATTGCAGCCTCATTCCAGAAAGAATAATAGCTTTCATTTTTTCAGATGAAAGAGTGAAATGAAAGCGAGAACTTAACATTAGGTTGAATTAGCAGGAGTCTAGTAATTGTGTTCAAACAGGAGTGGGATTGCAGGTCCTAGCCATGGGCTTACAAACCTCTGATAAAAGGTGTTAGATAGGCATAATTTCTTTAGTATGTCTTGAGGTAAAAGAAGGGCTTACAACCAAACTCAAGACTATAATTAGAGAGCGAGACAGCAGTAAGGCTGACACTCCACAATGCGGGCGGCTGTCCCCCATGCTCCTGATGTCTCTCTCTCCTGTTTGTGCTGTTTATATGGGCTCACCTGTGAGTTGAAACTAAGGAACCTAGGGATTTCTTAGCTCAGTCGTGTAGCTATTAAGGTTTATCTGCTCTTGAGCCAGAACAAAACAGTACTCAGCAGGATCTGCACAGTGCATCTGCCCTGCATGACTGTTAAGCTAGTTCTGCAGGTCACCAGGTAGACAAAAAGATGAAGCCCTTTGGCCCTTGTGCTGCTGATTCTATGAGATTTTAGAATTGATGTCCTGGTGAAGTGTCAACACTGAAGACCAAGCAATGTTCTTCTGCCAAAAGTCTTATCACAGCCAAATTGCCCTCCGAGAAAATCCCATGTGTAGATTGAGATTCCATCATAACATAAAAGCATGCAAGCCCTACCCCCTTAAAGAAGGCAGACTTTGCAGAACTCTGTGTGTATTTTAAATGAACTCCAGAGGGCCACCATTTTGACTGCAATTGTAGCTAGTCAAAGTTAGCTGTACTGAAATTTACTGCAGATGGTCCTAGAGAATGTGGCTTTCTTAAAAAAAATAAAATAAAAACACTGTGGGAGGCCAGTCAGATGGCACAGTCAGCAAAGTACTTGTTGCATGAGTGTGAGGACTCACACCCACATAAGAATCCCATTTGGCAGTGCATGTGTGTTACCCCAGTGATGGGGAGGGAGAGGCAGGAGGATCCAGTAGGCTAGACAGTTTGGCCTACTTGGCAAGTTCTAGGCCAGAGGGAGACCCTGTCTCAAAAATTAAGGTGGCAAGCAATTGCAGAAAACACTTGATGTTGACTTCTGGACTCTACGTGGATGTGTACAAATATGTGTACACACACACGCACACACACACACACACACGCACACACACACACACACCACTTTATCTAAACAAGGCCCAAAGTCAGGCTTCCCCCATCTGCCTCCCTGCCACAAGGGGCTTACATGGCAGGAGACTGAGAGGCATGTTTCTAGTTCTTTTCCCAGCAGCTGTGTGGCCCCCACATCAGCTTCCGGCAACCTTTCTTGGTGGTCATTGTTCCTGTTACACATGTTGTAAGGACTATACCTGGGCCTGGGGAAGTCATGTCTTATGCTAGGTAGAAAGCATGCCTGGTCACTGTGACAGCTACCCAGAATGGCAGCAAATGCACTTGTCATCTGAGTGGTAGTCAGGAGGCGTCAGAGCCTTTGTTCCAACTGGCTCTATACCTTACTGCTGGGTGCTGTCCTCACAGATGGCTCCACAGGACATTGCCAAGGAGACACTAGACAAGGCCTTCTCCTTCAGGGCATGGCCCACATAGTATCTACCTTATTTCTAATCACATCTTTTTGTAGAAGGGGGAGAGTGGACATTGAGGATTGTTGTGCATCTTTGCCACAGTGGCTCAGTGTCCCATGCTGGCTGCGACACTTCCACATATCTCCCTGTTCCAGGCAGAGTTATTACCCCAAAAAATGTGTGTAATAGTGTAAATAGCACATGACCTTGTCTTTAAAGTCATTGTGAGCTAGGTATGGGGTTGAGGTCCCTGAGCCTTGCCATATCTCTGTGATGAAGGGACCATCCTTTCAGATAGTTCGGTTTCTTTATGTATCAACTAGAATTTGCTTATCTAGTTCATTGCAAATGACCAAGTTGCAAGAATTACAGTTTACTTATACTTTATTTCCCAAGGAATATAAGACTTGTTAAAGAATTATTCCATAAGGAAAAAAAGCTTCATTTAAAAAAATATAAAAATAATAGGTCAGATAACATATGTACTTGAAGAAAGTGTACAACTATGTCAGAAAATTAAAGCCACATGTGTGTCCTTCTAGGACAATGCTCGCATCCACTTCTGTTGGTCAGAAATGCTGCCCGGGGAGCGTAGGTACCGTACGTTCCTGCTCTTCCATCACAGTGGTGTGCTTTCCATGGCGTTGGTAGGAAGAGAAGTCTCCAGTGGGTTAGTCATTTCCCATAAAGATCCATGAAGTCTTTCTTAAAATAACTGCTCGCCCTTCTGCCCTTCTGCCATACACATCCCAGATTGACAAAATGTTCGCAGAATAGCCAGCTGGCTGCTTCCTCCTGTTAAGTATTAGCAGATAAGCTGGGCTGGGAAAGGCAGGACCCAGAGCTTTCCTCTGCATTCTGAGAGGCTACAATGTCTGTGGTTACCTTGGATTCTTAAAGCACGTCTTTTCTGAAAGTAACGGACTCTTGATTCTGTGCTGTATGGATCCCTTAATTCTATCCTCTTTCCCCCTCCTACTCTGTGTCTTTTGGCTTTGCATAAAATGACATGGAATGTCATAAAGTGACGTAATAAAAGTGTGGGAACTGTCAGTGTTAGGAAAACTACCTGAAATGAGGTCACACAGCAAACAGTGGTTACAGAGTCAGATAATCAAAAATAGGTCAACTTGTGACATTGTCTTCTTTCTAGGTCATCATATGAAATAAAATGTAATAAGTAATTAAACTCAGTGAAAAGAAATTAACCAGATATTTAGAGTAAAACATACTTTTGTATGTCTGAAGGTTGTAGTCACCTGAGGCGAAGTTGTTCTCAGAATACATTCATCTGCTTAGGCTGTCAAGACAAAGGCTCCCAGACTGGGTCATCTAAACAACGAAAGAATAGTGATAGTGTCAGACTGGGGCCGAAGGTCAGGCTGTCAGCTTGTCTTTTTCAGAGGCCATGCTCTTGTACTGCAAATGGAACCTTCTATTCCTCGTGATCTTTTATCTGTACACATATCTCTGGGGTCTTTGTCCAAGTGTCCTTTTATTAGGACACCAGCTTCATTTTAACTTTTTTACCTCTTTAAAGGACTGTTCTCCAAATGCAGCTGTATTTTGGGCTGGAGAAAATAGCTCAGTGGTTAACAGAACATGTTCTTACAGAGATCCTGGGTTTAATTCTCAGCACCTACAAGGTCATTCGTAATCATCTGAACTCCAGTTCCAGGGTCCAGCTCTCTGCTCTAACCTCTGTGGGTACCTGGGACTCATGTGGTGCACATGCAAGCAGGCAAAACACTCTCACACATGAAATTTAATAAATGTTAAAAAATGTTTTCAGAGGCAGCCACATTCTGAGGTACAGCCTTATAACTTCAGTTTCTTCAAACACAATTGAGGGGATACAAGTGAGCCCAGAATAGTCTACAGATAGGACAAATATTGATATTATGAGTGACCTGACTCTTTGGGGTGGGATTTAAATTGAGACATTTGAGCATTGTGTATATGTTGCATTGTACCCTCTCAGATACCATTCTTAGCTCCTGTGCTGGGTTTCTGTTTTGGTAGGCCTGGCAGCTGAGGTTCAGCCACCTTGTGGGATATGGTGCCAAATATTACTCATACCTGATGTCCAGGGCTGTAGCATCCATGGTCTGGAAGGAGTGCTTCCTACAGGATCCTTTTAACAGGTAACAAGGGTCGGGTGGGGACAATTCATGAAACATCCCCTCTTAATGCACAAGATACCCTCCCATCACCTGCACACATACCTACACACACACACACACACTCTCACACACACACAGTGCACTCAGTGTCAGCTGCTTAGAACTTTGTGGTCCTGGCAGTGGGTGGAAACACGGATTAATCTCTTATTAGGCCTCTCCCTCCAGTGAGACCTTCTGCCTCCTGATGTGACCGTGAATTTTCCCTCACTGCACAGCTCTGAGGTCTTCTTTGGGACTTGCCTGGTATCCTCGGGTGTAGAGGGGCCCCTGTGCTTCCTGTTATTTTCCCAGGCTATCTTGCCAGAGCCTAGGCAACTAGAGTTCCAGGCCTAGGGACACCCGTATTCTTCTCCCCTGCCCACCGCAGGACTTGGTTTTCTTCCTTGCCTGGAGCAGCACTGGTCCTATTGCTATTAACACCCAGTTTGTTTCTGGAATAGACCTACCTCCTGTTCTGAATGCTTTCTTTCTCTGAGGAAATTGTCCATACAGAAAATGATTAGTCCCAAGGAGCAGGGCTGCTCTCCTCTTCACCTTGACTCAGATTCTTTCCTGGTGGCCACTCACTGCCCTTAGAGTAGCACAAGTGGCTACAGTACAGCACTCCACATGACTCCCTGCTGTCTGTCCTCTGAGGGGCCCTGTGAAGCCTTGCCTCATCAGAATGATCAGTGGTTTTGACCAGCATTGACGGTTTTGATATAATGTTTAAGTCTGGACTCTCTGGGCCACTCTCAGGAGCACATATGATTAGATTAGCAGCAAATGCAGTGATTGCAAAGTGAGAGAAACATCAAGTTCACTCCTTCCCCCAGCACAGCCAGACCTGGCCATGGAGCAGCAGATGAGGGCTGGTGGCCTGTCTTCTAGCCATAGGTCGACAGGGTGGACCTCGTACAGGTCAAGATGAGCGGGGAATCTTAGGTTGTGTCTCTGCATGAGTTCCTCCAGTGTCCTCACAGGGCCTTGTGACAGTACGAGCCTGGAGGACCTGTGGATCTGGCTCGAGGATTCCTTAGAAGGAACTTCCTTTGAAAGCAAACCAATAATTACAGCCTGATGTCATAGTTGCTTAGAGCACTTTATCTCTTCACCACCCAAGTGAGCTATCTCTAACACTTCTCAGGAGATGCTATCATCTCTGCAGCTTTACCTGTTAACACACACAGCCTCTTGGCTACATGCAACCTTCTAGCAGCTGGGCAGACTGGCTTTCTGTAAGAGTACACAGGCTCACAGGGATGGGTGACAACTAGCAGACTAAATTATCTTGTGGGTCTCACACCCCACTTCCCTGTCCCTGTACACTCCCTCCTCACCTCTTAGCTTTTCCTACAGTTTCACAAATTCAGATAATCTCAGAAGTTAATAGTCACATTCAGTTCCAGAATCTTTTCAACTTGGATCTGACATCATAGGACTTTTTAATATTTTACAGCTTGGTACCCACATTTTATTTTGTCTACTGCCCGTTGCATACTGCAGAAACTCAGTCTGCTTTACAGACTTTATTATTTCCAAGGGGTCTACAGCCAAACTTGACTACAGTAAATCAGCTTCAGGGATGGCAGCTCTTTACTGAAGATTTCTATAAAACAGGGAGAATACCATCTTGTTTGAAGGAACGATACTTTATTAGAAAACCACATGCTAATAAAAACATACCTCCAAATATTTCTATGTTGGTTATATGTGAATTCTTGCCTAGACACGTAACTGCTATACTTTTATGATCATGTAAAAGTTAGCTTGTAAAAGTACTCTCTGGACTAGGAAATTCCTAAACTTCGTCAAAGAGTTCTTTTTTTCTTTCTCTTGTTGTGTTTGGTTTGGTTTGATTTTTTTTTTTTTTTTTGGACGTAGTTGGTACAGGCTGTTCTGGAACAAATGATTTTCCCTTCTCAACCTCTAGAGTTAGGCCTACAGGTCTGCACTAAAGGATACTTCTAACCAAGAGCCAGACTCTGGATCTCTACTGGGGCAGAGGCATGCCAGGGGGAGGTCATGGTGTGGAGGCCTTGATATGTGGGAAGGATGCTGTCTCCCATGGCCAGAAGGAGGGACACTAACTACCTCGCTCCCCCACACTCAGGCCAGAGATTGGCCCTAGTCTCTTCACACCTTACTCTGAGAAGGCCCTGCCTCTGTGTGAGTTTCCTGTTTTGCCTTAGTGTTTACTTTAAGATACTGACCATGGTCACCATTTACAGTGTTTTATTCATGAGCCAATGCTGTCTAGAAGTTCAGATGTAGTGGCGTATGCTTGTAATCCCAGTGCCAGGAAGGTATAAATAGGCACATCCCTGGTGCTCACCAACCATGCTGTCTAGCTGAATCAGTGAGCTCTGGAGTCAGTGGGAAAGACTGTCTCAAAAAATAAGGCGGACAGTCACTTGATGTTGACTTCTGGCCTCCACATGTGTGCACACACATTTGCACATGCCACCTACATGCATATGTACCTCATGAACACACGCACAAGTCCAGTTAGAGACAGAATCACCTGCTATACAAAAAAAATACTAAAAAGCTAGTAAAATGAAAACATTATCAAAATTTATTTAACTCATGGCTGGGTGTGTAGCTCAGTGGTAAAACACTCACCTAGCATGTACAAAGGCCCTGGGTTCATTTGCCTGCACCACACCAAAAAAGTTGCCTGATCTCATTAAAGTGTTTAGTTGGTTATATTAAAAGTATTACATTTTTCATGAAATATAAAAACACTAAAAAACTTGTTTTTAAGTATAAAATGTCTCCATAGCTCAAGACATATGGCTGGAACCACACAGACTGTGAGTAGGTGTGGATAACAGAATCTCTTTCTCTCCAGGGCCACCGGGGAGCGCTATCGCAGAGAGATGTTAGCCCATGGTGGAGGCAAGGAGCCTATGCTTATGGTTCAAGGTAAAGTACAGTTCCTCTTCTGGAACTTGAGGGTTTGTTTTTCATCTTTATGGGTTATGTGATACGGTGTCAGCTTTCAGGATGTCAGTAATACTCCAATAGAAAATAGTTAATTTGTCATAAACCCCAGGAAGTGTGCCTTTAGCTTTTAACAGGTCACAATGGAGGGTTTGTTTTGTTTGGGTTTTGTTGTTGTTTTAGCCTAAAGAATTCATGCTTTTATTTCCATTAGGTTTTTTTTTTTCCTTCTTCTGAGAAATCCAAAGCTAAAGGTTAGAGATTGGTCTGTTGAAAATTAAAGCCTAATTAAAGCATCTTTTTATAGTATCAAAATTCTTATTTTCCTGTATAATTGACAAATGTTAATTTATGGAAATTTTGATTGTCAATGGAAGTGACCATCATGAATTTTCATGAAATGTTCTCACAAATATTTATGGGAAGATGTGCTTCTTATTGTATACTTTCAATATAGTGACATTTGTAATTATAGCTAAGCCTTTTGACTGTTTAATGAAATCACCTTAGGAAATGACTCCCAGGATTGGGAAGTACTGTTTCATTGTAGCAATTGAGTAGGTCCTGGAAGTAACCGTTCTAAAGTGTCTCCTCTCCTACTTCTGTTAAATCTAAGGCCAGATCTTGCCTTTGATTCTTCACGTGTTGTTTGTCAAGCGTGTGAGTAGTAATGTATGCCAGGCCTCCTCGTAAGCTCCAGGGGTAGAGGCGTGAAAGACGCTAAGACAAACCCTGCTCCTGTGAGTTTACGTTCAGTTGATCAGCTTGCCTGTGTTGGGTGGGTGGTTGAGGTGCTCATCTGGGCTGCCTCTGCTTGATGCCTGATGATGCTGGGTATCATCCATCAGTGAACAACTCCAAATTACCTGCCTTTAATGAAGAGCATAAGTTAATCTTGCCTCAGTGTCCTCTTTGCTCCCTCTTGGCCCTTCTTGATCTTTGTTATGTCTAGAACTGTTTCTGTGTAACTTTTTCCTTGCAATAAGGTCTGGCAGTGTTGCCCCAGCTGGTCTATGACTCTTAAAGCAAAGCAGTCCCCCTCCTTTCGCCTTCCAAATAGCTGGCACTGTAGGTGTGCTCTACCACATGCTTGGCTAGAACTGTTCTATGTTGTGTGTGGTTTAATCTCCTTAGTAGTCCTTTAAGGCAGGAACTGTCATCATCTCCATTTTATAGATGATGACACAGGCCAGATTCCCTGCTCCTATTGGGAGTAGTGATCAGAAGAGCCAGAATCCAAATCTGGTACTTAAGCAAAGATTTTCAAGAGCCTAAGAAACAGGATCCAGGCAGAAGGGAAATTAATTGGCTCTAATAGTAAGCAGTGGATTGCATACTGGTAGCATACAGTTCTGTGTGGACAGTCCAGTTCAGAGAGCAGCTGCTTGCTCATGGTGATAGTTTGTGTTGTGTGTGGTGTCTGTGCTTCCCTGGGTTTTATATACTGTCCTCACATGTTAACTTCCATGCTGCCTAGCACAAGTTAGAACCTCACTCTGCTCATGGTCCTCTTGACTGCTCTCATTTTCCACTTTGCTTCTGACCATGGTATACCCTCCTTGTACAAATTCTGTGCTTTATTGAAACATCATTGGGCTGAAAAAAATATTTTTTGCAGTCAAATTACCATTTTTAAAAATGAGGGAAAAGCAAGTCCATGGTTTGGGCTAAGCTACAGCATTTAGCTTTAGTTAGCACCAACAGTAGACCTACTCTGTATATATACACTATTTTAATATTTCTCTTAATGTTTTCCCATCAGATACTACTATTAATTCATAAGATTTATTACACAAGAGAGGGAACAGTCACAGCATCTGTTGTCACTCAGGAGTTGGGTTTATAAAACAAAACCCATAATGGCTTCTCACTTTCTTGAATGCCACCAGCCTACACCTGAATCCAGAATGTCAGATGCTGACATTTAACCTTAACTTCGGGCATTCCTGGGCTTAACTGGTATAACTGCTGAGCTTTGTGATATACAGAGAAGCACTTGGTGGAGACCATCTTCTTCCTCCTGCCTAGCTCTTGTCCCACCCTCTTCCAAGAATGCAGTAGGCAGATAGCCAGAGTACAAATGGGACGTGCTTTAAAATCAGTTCACAGATTGATATTGATATTGGTACTGATAATCAATTGACAGAAAAGATTTGCATGGGACAAGACAATTTAAAATATTGCCAGGTGGGATTTAAATGAAACTGGTTTGAACTCTCAGTAGCAGGGGTATGCTGGCCAAGATAAGCTCTGAGAAGTGTTAAAGCTCAAAAGCTTTTTGAGATGGGGCAGCCCTTTCTGGGTTCCAGCAGAAAGCAGTCCCTTGCAGAGCAAGTCTGCAGGTCACCATCAGAAGCAGCAAGAGTAACTTATCTCCTGTCTCCAGTAGGTCTTGGTGGTTAGAAGCAACCTCAGGGACAAATACCCTCTGCCTGCAGCCACTGCTCCTGTCCTGGAGGCAGTCTCATTAGCTCCCTTCCTGGGGCGGAAGCCTCAAGTGTGGGGAGACTCTGGGGAGTCTTTGCTCTCTGATGAGTGAGCTAGGTAGGTGCTGGGCTCTTAAGTCTTCTCACTTGACTCCCACAACTGCTCTGGTTTTCCAGCTTCATACTGCTCAAATTTATACAACTAGCTGCTCAGGTGTGCTCTGATTGGCTGAGTATGGGTATGCAAATAAGATGAAGAAATAGTTAAGGGAGAGCTGTCAAACCTGGTTGCTGGAGAAGAATCCTGAGCCTGCCAGAATTTGCCAGAATCATGCAAACAGGCCCACAGGCCTCTGCCTTTGCAGAGGTAGGGGAGGTCATAAGGAGTTTCTGGCTGCCCCTGGTGTCTACAGCCTACTCTTCAGGCTGAGTGCTGCTTCCCCACTGTGTTTCAGCTGGGATCTGCTCTGACTGGGGGTGGGGGAATTGTTTGTTTGTTTGTTTGCCTCGGCTGCAGCTGCGCTAAGGGTTATCAGTAGCTGAGCCTGTTCTGTGTGACTCCTTTACCCTCAAGGCTTGTGCCTTCTAGCTATAAGAAAGTTGGGGGCCACCTAACCCCCAAAGCACATATGATCTAGTTGGCTTTACTCACCTATGAAAAGTGCCATTTTCATAGGTATTTTATAATTTAACTGCTTCTAAACATAAAGAACTAGATAGCAGAAAACAAGTAGCATACCTGCCTCCAGACTGTACTTCTCTGACCAAACCTGGCCTTTATTTGCCTCCCTCAGGAAAGTGGCAAAACCCGACTGAAGGCCCTGCCCGGATGCCATTCTTGGTGTTCCACCCCCACCCTCCTCTATGATAAGAGAGAAGGTTCTGGCTGCACCTTCTACACCCTGCTGAGCTTCTGGGCTTATATTAATTGTTGCATTTCTGAGTAAGAAGAGAGTTTAGTTTTTGCCCAAAATAAACATGAAGATACAGCATTTCCGCTCACTTTAGTGTTCTATAAGATCCGTACTAGAATGTTTCTTTAAAGCTGTATTGTGGTGAGCCTGAGCCAGAGTTCAGTTTCCTTGCTGTTGTTTTAGAATGTGTATAGTTCTCTAAGAAGGTAAAGAGCCCGTGAATGTCTGCCAGGGGTATTCTGTCCTTCCTGGGAGCCCCTGTTTCCCAGCAGCAAGAAGAGCGGTCATGAGTGCTGGAGACAGAGACTGTGTTTGGGAGTGACAGATGACTCTTGTGCAGGCCAGCACCCCATCCTCCTTAAGAATCTGTTCTGTGCCTGTGTTCTCTGCACCCTTGCTGACTTTTGGGTTTAGATTTTTCTTAATTTTCCATAGTTTTTACTAACTACTAAAGAGTCACCATGCCAAGTGCTTTTTGCTGTGTCACCTCCCTTAGTCCCCTGTAACAAGGGTCTCTTTCTAAAAATAACGAACCCTAGTTGAGGTCCACACCCTTCCACTGCTGTGTCACTCACAGGAATTCTGACCCAAGATCCGTCTGTAGATCCTGGGGTGTGACACAAACCCTGAGGGCTCCGTTTCTGCAGGTCTGTGCTATCTGCTTGCTTCAGTGTTGCAACTCAACTATTCCCATTCCATTCAGAGTTCCACTGGCCTCTGAATCAATAGGGCGCCTCCTTCCTCTGGCTTCCTGAGCACCTTCCGCTCTGTGGCAAAGCCTCCCTCTTTCTCACCACTTGTAGCAGCAATGAGTGACCACAGTGACCCTAGTGGGTGGACTTTGGCCAAAGCCCTGGTCCCTACCAACCCCTGTGCTCTTACTACAGCTCCTTCTACAGAAACAAGCTTAGCTCTATTGTGATGTCTCTATAGCCAAGAGCAGTTTGCTAGTAGAGTTGCAATGTCATAACTGACAGTGTTCTAAAAAATCAGATAAGGAAAATATAGGAGATAAATGAGTCAATTCTCAAGAAACTGAAATTCCCTTCCCAAATGACTCACAGAACCAAGGTTTAGAAGCCCTCGAGGCCTGACCTTAAGCTGATTAAAATCATTTACTACTTAGCATTTCTGCAGATCTTTATAGTGGCAAAAATATATCACTTTGCCATAATTATTCTGAATCATCTCTTCTAGCTCATTAGATATTATTTGCTCACAAAACAAACCAAAGAATTATGGCTTATACTCCCAGAGGTCACCCCAAGGAGATTAATAAAAGTAATCAACTCATGTATTTACTCTTCTTTAAAAGCCTTCTTAGCATCAAGCATGGAAGACACCTAGCACCCAGACACTGGGTCACACCATCCATCCAGACATGGGTTCACACCACCCATTCAGACAGATTCACACCATCCACCCAGACACTGCATCACACTATCCACCCAGATACTGGGTCACACCATCTACTCAAACACAGGTTCACACCGTCCACTGAGACAAAGGTTCACACCATCCTCCCAAACACTGTATCACATCATCTACCCAGAGACAGGTTTACACATCCATACAGACATGATTTTACAGTATGTACCCAGACACTGGGTCACACTATCTACCCAGAGACAGGTTCATACCATTCCTCCAGACACTGGGTCACACCATCCATCCAGAGACAGGTTTACACCATCCACACAGACATAGGTTTGTACCATCCTCCCTGAAATGGAACCAGGGCTCTTTGGGGAAATGGCTGATTCTAGACCCAGAGCAGGGATGACTTTAGAAATGACCCAGGAGCATCTTTAGGTGCCATAAAATGAATGTATGCAAAAACACACTCAGAACTGGCAGATGTGTCACAAGCAGTGAGCCTGCTGACTAAGCCTCCAGTGGCCAAAACTAGGAATCTGAGCACCAAGAGCAACAGGGCCATGCCGAGATAAAACCTGGAGCCTCACATGTGGGTCTGTGTGCCCACATTGACACAGACGATAGAGCAGACAGATTCCCCCCAGAGAGGCATTCTCATCACACATGTAGCTTCTCTCTCAGTAAATGGTACCCACCCCTCCCCCAGCTTGAGTATGCATGGTGTGAATCCATTCATGGAACAGGTGGAACCTTACGAGTCTGGTAGACTTATCCAAATGGTAAGGAATGGCTGGCAGTGACAAGCTGAGGGCACTGTGTCCTGGGTAGAGGTGTGCTGCCCCACAGTATTCTGTCCCCACAGCACAGCCTCCATCTGATCATGAGTAGATCGAATAACCCAAACTGTGAGAGCATTCTACCCCGTGCTGGGCATCTCTCAGCAAGCTGTTAAGTTTGTGGATGAGAAGGGACGCGGGAGCCTGAAGAGACAAGACCGTTGTAGGTGCTCCGGGTGGGACTTGCAGCGGAGACAGTGAAAATACGGCGCACCTCACGGCTCACACTCTGCAGCGGCCTCACGACATGAGGCGACCACCGGGAACGGCTGGCCTTGGGTCATATTGAGGCTCTGGGGTCACAGGATTTTGGTAAATACTGATGGCCTGCTGAGGCTGTGATACGGGCCGTATTTTTTTGTTTCCTGGCAGCCATTCCCACTGTGGCGGGGGGGGGGGGGGGGGGGGTTGCACAGGACTCTGCAGAGGCTCTGAAGACTTTGTGTGTTTATTTGAGGACTATGAGGAACCGGGGACAGTGTCCTAAGGCTGGCTTACTTCCAGTAGTATCTTGTGGCTGTCCAGAACAGAGGGCTAAGTAGAGGGCAGTGGTAAAGTTTAAGTTAAATATACCCTGGATGTTGCCAGACCCATAGGTGACCAGGACTAGAAGAATTGGTATTTGGGGGGAAAGAAAGAAACTGAGAAATATTCATGAAATGCACTCAGCATGTCCTGGGATTTGGCTTTGTTATGAGGGAATGAAATGTCATGGTGATTTTTTTTTGTTTTTTGGTAAGCTCCAGTCTTTAACCCCAGAGACATCATCTTGTTGTTATGGCAGCTGAGAACCGTGGGGTGCAGTAGCCACCAGAGTATAATGTGTAGACACTACAGTGGGGACGAAGAAGCCAAAGCCAGACCTGATGCCCTGTGGTTCCCTCACGGTGTAGAGTTCAGAGCAAGAAGTGCTAAGCCAAGAGGATTCCACCCCTGTGTTGCTGAAGGAACCCTGATGGAATTGGCTCAGAAGCCCTTCCACCCAGAGTGCTGGTGGTAGGGACCTACTTTTCCAGAAGTCATGTTCATTTCCCAGTCATGCCTCCAGTTGACAAGATGGCACATTTACTCAAATTGGTGCAAAATGTTTAGTCTGCTTTAACAGTTTGATGTCTTGCCAATGCATCGTCCAGGTCTTGAGCATTGGATTTTTGGCTTTGTTCGACAAAAGAGTCACTAACCTAACTAACATAACCAGTGTGCTTATTGTGTGGCTTCGCTGCTGATGGAGCTTGTACAAGACAAACAAGATGGCAGTCAAGGAGCCATAAGTGCTGTCTGTCAGCAGAAGGACCGCTGGTGCCTAAAGTAGGAAAGCTAAGTAAACAGTCATTATTCAACACCCGCTTGATTGATTTTCCCTGTTGTCCAAATGTATATGTGGCTACTTAGGAAAGGCATTTTACAGTTTTTTAGCACTGAAAATTAGTAGTTATTATTTCCAGTTTTTAAAATCTGCAGTTAACTTTTAATCATGTAGCCTCATTAATCCCCAAATTTTGGCATTGTGGCAGGAAGCTGGCATGCTCAGTAGTATATGCTGCATTTGAATGGTTATTATTTCAAAGTTTATTTTTTTTGTGTCTGTTTGCTTTTCAATTTTTTAATCAAGTGGAATTTTCAAGAAGAGATAAGCATTAACATATGACAAGTTCTGTCTGTCTTAGCCAGCATCTGTGCCCTCAGGGATAGAGGCCCAGCTTCAGCAGATGCCAGAACATGCTCAGAGGCCCAGTGTCTGGGCTCCTGAGTGCCTGCCCAGGAGTGTACTGTAAGCCACTTAGGAAACCCCCTTACACAGAGAGATTAAACGTGAAGAGGTAAGATGACTTTAGTGATGGTGGTTTTGTTCTTTACCTGGGTCTTATTGTGTAGTCTAAGTTGGCCTGGATTGTGCATTCCTCCCACCTCTAGTGCTGGGAATGCAGCTGTGCTGCTGTGCCCAACTAGGGTAAGGTGCTTTATAAAATTCTGTCATGTCAAGCACAATCGATGCTGGAAGTGAATCATTCTGATGACTTGCGATAGGTTGTTCAGAAGTTTATAGACAGTGTGTGATAGTGATGGTGATAGTGAGAGAGACCTCTCCTATCTCTGAACTACTTACCCTGTGTACTTCTGACTTAATGTATATTAGTGCACCAAATTGGGCTATTATGATCTCTGCCCTCAGTAAAGTCTGAGCTCTATGAGTTCTAACTGACATCGTGTTCCTAGCCATATCTGCAGCCATACCGTCGGGCTCAGTGATGGTCTCCAGTAGAGATTTGTTAAATGTCTGTGTGCCTTTAAGGCTTGATTAGGAAATGTCTCCCACAGGCTTCTGTTTGCATGCTTGGTCCCTCATTGGTGCTACTATGTGGGAAGCTGAAGGAAGCAGGTCACAGACAGTGGTTCCTTGGGAAGATAGCACAGACCCTGGCTTGTCTTTTTCTGTAAACAAGAAAAAATGTGACAGGGAAATGGACACTTCGACTCAGAAGATTACAGCCAAATGTCCTAGCTTCTGAAGACAGCCTCAGCCAGGGATGATCTGCAAGTTTGCAATAGCTGTTTTGTTATCACAAACCCTGATGAATTCTGGGTAACCCTGCAACCATTTCCACCTGGAGGGGGGTGGGGGGAGCAGGGCGGCTCTTCACTTGCTGGCTAAGAAAAGAAGGATGGTGATGCTAAGAGGCAACCCTGAGCTTTGTCCAAAACAAATGACTGTGGTTGGTCCAAAAGCCCTTCTCATGGTGTGAAGCAGGCTGCTGGAGCTCACTGCCTGCTCAGCTGGGAGTGCTCTCTAGTGCTCCTGCTCGTATGTTCTCCGCTGTCCTCTGTTAGGCACAACCTGGCCTTTACCTCCCTCCACCTGCTCAGCCCATCACCCCACAATCATGTCAGGACCCCTTTCCTATACTCTGCGCTTTTTTAATCAGACTCTTATCAAACAGTGGAGACCTTAAATGGATGCTGCTGTTTGGCTCTAGGAGATGGTGTGTGTTCTTCCCTCTGTGGATCTCTGCACCTAAATGTCACGGGTATTTATTATGTTGTACTGTTCTATAAGATGTAGTAAAATAGATCAGTCTTTCCTTTTATAACTGTAATGGAAGACCACCAAGTCATTCTAGTATATTAGTAAAACTAATTAAGAAGTAAACACTAAAGTATTAATAGAAAATACTATAGGAGCTCAGAGATAAATTCTGCTGCTTGATTTAGGCAGCATGGAATAATATGTATATGTTAGTAATGTGCTTTGCCATGTAAGTTAACTTTCAGAGCTTAATTAAAACCAGGCCAGCCCACTGCAAGCACGATCCTAATATGGCTTGAGATGTCCCGAAGCCTTTGCCCTTCAGCTCTTCCTATTTGAGCCTCCTAGTTCCCTTTGTGTTGCTTCCAGGAGTGCTTGCTTTTCAAAATCCCACCACCCCGGGAGCCTGAGGCTGGAACAACAGTCCAGTACTCATTAAACTGTCACTTTCAGGCCTGTAAGAGGGCTCAGCAGTTAGGGGATTTGTCTTCAAGCCTGGAACCCATACAATGTAAGGAGAGAATCAACCCCAGCAAATTGTCTTCTGAGTGTGTGTGTATGTGCACGCGCACGCGCGTGTAAAAATTAAACTGTTGCTGGTCATTGGTGGCACACACTTTTAATCTCAGCACTCGGGAGGCAAGGGCAGGAGGATCTCTGTGAGTTCAAGGCAGCCTGATCTATAGAGCGAGTTCCAGGACAGCCAGAGTTACAACAGAAACCCTGTCTCAAAATAAAAACTAAACTGTAATGCTTTTTATGTACCCAACAAGTCCTGTGAGACTGTGGGGCCATTTTCATTCAGACCACCATAGTTAATATGAGGGGAGCTTGCCAGAGGTCATGGTCAGGTGTCTTCCTTCATCGTGTCTTCACCTTACTTTTGAGAAGGCTTCTCACTGATCCTCTTGTTCCCATCTGTCCAGTGCTGGGGTTACAAGTCCATGCCCCTCACCTAGGCTTAAATGGGTCTTTTGAACTCAGGTCTTCATGCTTTCATGGCAACCACTTTACCAACCAGGACATCTCTCTATCCCCCAGTGGGTATTATTTGGGGGGGGGGTAGGATTTGAGACAGGGTCTTTCTCTCTCACAGATCCACCTGTGTCTGCTTCTCCAGTTCTGGGATTAAAGGTATTCCTCCTGTGCCCAGCTCTCAGGTAGCATTCTTAACATGAAGCTGTATGATACATTATGGACAGTAGCTGTGAAGTTCATTAGAAAAGCTGGGGTCGTTTGCCTGGAGCTCTGATTGGAGTCCCAGTTTTCTTGCCCAATACTCTTGAGACCTTGAGCTTCTGAGTGGACCGATGCTGGAGATACAGCAACATAATATCTGGAACGTTCGCCTACAAAAACCACTCAGCAGTTAAGAGTAGATTTTAGCTAAAGAATTAAAGCTGGCTACCTGTAGAGCTGTCTCAGCAGTTAAGAGTAGATTTTAGCTAAAGAATTAACGCTGGCCATCTGTAGAGCTGTCTCAGCAGCTAAGCGCAGATCCTGCTCTTGCAGAGAACCTGAGCTTGGTTCCCAGCGCCCATGTCGGGCGGTTCACAGCTGCCCACTAACTCCAGCTCGGGGACCTGACACCTGGCCACCTCGGCGCCTGAGCTTGTGTGCACACACACATAGATGTACACACTTACACGTAGTTAAAAATACAGTAACTCTTAAAAAATAATTGAAGCTAGCATTTGCTAGCCACCTCCTGTTAGAAATGTTGAAGGAAAATGTCTCAACAAGCATCACAGACTATCTTCTAGTATACAGTCAAGTATCTAAGAGGAAACTTTTCTGGGTGTGGTGTGACCTTGAGGGTAATGCAGTTAGACTGTGGGATTGGCATCATGCACCTACATTTCACAGTAATGTGACGTTTCCATTAAAATAAGAAAGACTCTTGTGTACTGATTTTCCAAGTACTAATGCTTTCTGTTGGATCTTAGCCAATAGTCTGACTTTATGTTTTTAGAGTTTAATGTGTAGGAGAGAGTTACGAAAGTAGCAAAGGTGGTAAGAACAGTAGCAGTAACTACAGCTTGTGTTCAGTGTCTCTGATGTGCAAGTGCTATGTGCATTGCACGCGTTGTTTAATCCTTTGAATAGTCCAGGGTGCTTAGTAACTCGCTTGCCTGAGGTCACCCCGTAGCAAGGACAGAGCTTGGATTTCTGCGAAGGCGCTGACTCATCTCATGTGGACTGGTAATTCCTTCAGCTTCTTTTCCAGGTTATACCAGGCAACCCTTGCCTTGTTAATAGTTGTCTGCATGTTCCACTGTAATTTTCCCCTTGTTCCTGTGTAATTTTTGGTGATTGAATTGCCTCATCAGAAGTACACTGGTGCTGAAGATGATGCTATTGAGCTCTTAAAGTAAGATATCAAAGAGACCAGTCTACAAAGATGTTCGCCAGCTAGAAATGAAACATCTCTCTTGCTGTACCTACAGGGACATGACCAAGTGTAAATGCAGGATGTGGCTCCTGAAGAATGCTCACTGGCAGGAGCCTCCTTTTCTTGAACAGCATTTAACCAGGAGTACTTGAAGATGCGTGTCACAACACCCAACCTAGAGTTGGGAATACTAGGATTATGACATAGTTTTAGTAATAAAGGTGATGGCAGCCCAGCATAACGGCCAAGTAAATAGAACCCTTCGTTTTTGCTTATTCAGATATTCACCAGCATAGCCTCAGAAATAGCTGAGAGCTTTGTGGAAGGAAAGAAATGAAAGCCAGCACCTGCATGCGTTCTCAAGGCTGAGGCCTCCCTTTTGTTATGGGTGCTGAGTTTTTTAAGAGGGTGTGTCTTTATTTAATGTGTGGGCATGTTGGCCTCAGGAAGACATTGAGCTTCAAAAGACAAAATGTTTTGTAACCCAGAAATGTAACTGTGAGTAGAATTATTATATCTGATGATGAAATGAGACTCAGTAGTGTGCAAACAGCACATGTGTGGGGCTGTGCTTGCTGGCCCTGCTTCTTTTGAGAGAAGTTCAGAGGCTCTGCTTGAATGCAGCCCATAACTCCATGGAGACTCAGCCTGTTTGGACAATGACAGATGCTAATGCAGCTTGGGGAACAATCCAGTTCTTGAGTTCAAAGGCAGAGAGGAACTTGACTTGCTGGCAGTTTACTTTCGGGTGACAGTCTGATTTCCTTAGGAACTGATGGTAGATATGGGACCCACCTTCAGCCTAAGCTGTGGGTAGCCACCACCTCGTAGCAAGGAAGAACTTCAAAGTGGGGAAGGTGAGCCATGCAGTTGCCCCAGGCTTGGGAGAGACAGACTTGGACTGGGAATTCCAATCTCATAAAAGTCACTAAACATCTTTCAGGCGTCAGGCAGCCTTTGTAGCTATAGTTCCCAATTGGTCTGAACTGAGTTTGGCACGTATAATTATTTTGGCATAAAAAATAGCCATTAACTATTGCAGAGGATTTTTAGAATTAGTCATGGTGTTGAGGATGAGTGTCCAGACCTCCTCCTCATGGATCCCTGAGTCTTTTTAAGGTAATCTGCTTTTCTGTAGCTGTTGGGTTAGCATTTCAACCCAGACCACCACCTCGGATGAACCACGAGCTGCACTTTTGATTCTTCTGTTCAGCTGTGCTCAAGTGTGCATAACATAAAGCCCGCTGTGTGCGTTTGTGGGGTCAAGTTCACACGTGAGCAGAGGCCAGTACTAGGTGTTGTCGTCAGGCACTGTCCGCCTCATCTCTCACTAACCCTGAAACTCAGCAATTCAGAAAGTCTGGCTAGCCAGTGAGCTCCAGGGTCCACCTGTCTCTGCTGCAGGCTTGTTTGTGTATGCGAAGGATCTGAACGCATGCCCTCATGCTCGCATAGTAGGTGCTTTGCCACCTGAGCCATCGTCCCAGCCCCAGCCCCAGCCCCACCATTTTAACCATTTCAGTATACTGTTCAAAGCATTTGCGTTTACGAGACTGTGTACTTATTCCCAGTGTCCATTTCCAAACTTTCCCCATCACCCCAGTAATATGTTCTTAAGAAACCTTTTATTATAGCTATATCAGGTCAGCAATTGGGGTGATTTTAGTAGCATTGTTTTTATTGTTTGTTTACTTTATTAAGCAGTTAGCTATCTGATTTTTTTTAAGACGACGGCAAGAAGCAGAAAAAAATAAAATAAGCAATGATTCCTGAGCTGGATAATTAGCTTGTGATTGCGCGTTTTGTGGTAATAACCTAAATACTTAATCACAGAGCAGTGTTCTGGAATTCAGTTTGTGCAAAAATAATAAGCAGCCTCATCCTTCAACTCTTGAACTAGGAAGTAGATTTTCAGACCCCTGAGGCTGAGGGTTACTGTTACCAGTTACTAAGCATTTTCCTGCATTAAACACAATCTTATTTAATCCGTGTAACAGTCTAGCAAAATAAGTAACCTTAAGCCAATTTCATAAACTTTAAGGCTATTAAACTCTAGCATTGTTTCTTTTTCTTGAATTGCTTCTGGCAGGATGGAGGCTTTGGGACATTAGGTATCTGGTTCAGAGTTCCTTATCCAGATGATCAACCCAGGCTAATCACTGACCAGATGCTCACTCTTCTGTCAGAACACACTACTTTGTTTAGAAACCTCCAAAGTATATTTAGAAAAGGAAGTGTGTGTGTGTGTGTTTCTCTCTCATTCTCTTTATATGCTTCAAAAGAAAATACCCACATAGTCATAAGAGGAGAGTTAGACTGACATAAGCTCTAAAATGCCTTGTGATGCCAGACAGTGTCCACTCAGCCCCACATTCAAGCCTCCATCCACAGCATCTCTAGTTCATAGTAGTTCCTTTATTGATTTTCACAGCTGGCCTGCTAGCTGGCCTGGGAGGGGAACAGGTTATTTCTTTTGGAGCTCAAGGCTCCTATCAGTTTGCCAGATTGTCCCTGAATAAGTGACAGCTTAAGTAAAACTGCTCTGATGAAATTTAACCAGCTGAAGTGGAAGTGCTTCGTCAGCTGTAAGTTGTAAAGATCCAGTGAGCTGTTTGTCCTGGCTGTCTTGACCTCTGAACGTGGGCTCGCCTGATTGGTATTAGGCTGTCATCCACCTCTTCCAAACACAGAACTCCAGGGCCTTCTGTCTCCTGAGAATGCACATCCACCCCATAAACATTCCTGCACCTCCAAAGCCCACAAACAGAAAATGCCCTTGCCTGACTTTATGATCACACGCACGCACGCACGCACGCGCACACACACACGCACGCATATATACACACACGCGCGCACACACACACACATATATACATACACACACGCACGCACGCACACACACACACGCACACACACATACACACACACACACACATATATACACACACACGCGCACACACACACGCACACACACACACAGTCTAGGGTGACTCACAGTCTGTGGTGACAACCCCAGCCACATCTTCTGGACTAAGCCTGGCATCTCCCACTACTCTGTAGCCACTCTGTTCCCTGTCTTGACCAGAATGTCCCATGTCCCTATAGGGGGCCTAGGGAACAGAGAGCCTTGAGAATGTGTTCAGTTGTCACCTGGACCTTCCCACTCACAGAAAGCCAGCATTATTTGAATGAAAACTGTTCTCTGCATGTAGACCATGCACCTGAACAGGTACCCCTGAAACTCTCCAAGCCTGGTAGACCTCATCCATTCTTGTAAATAGCTTGTGAATTGACCTTTTTATTAGCTGAGGATCTTTGTGATTTTCTAAAGAAAAATAGGTGTTTGGGGAACCATGCAGACACCTTAGTTTTTATGCAGTGTCTGGGGGCCCAGGATCAAGCATTTGTGTTTTAAGCTAGGCATATAGCTCATGGTCTGTCTCTTGCCTCATATTCAAGGGCCCTGGATTTAACTCATCCAGCACTACAAAAACAAGTAATAAATTACGTTCCTAACAGGTTCCCAGATTGACTCTAGTGAGAGTGTCTCAATATTTAAAACCCATTATTTCTATGAAAGTCTCAGAATTTTTATATATAAGGTCTTCCTAGTAATTACTGCTGATTTCTTTGTTAGTCTTTAGTTCACATTGGGTTCACTGGCATAAATATAAAAAAAAAAAAAAAATGGATGAACGAGTGGATGGAAAACCCCTTACAAAGTTCTCTTTATAGTTTCTTCATTGATCCTCCTTTGTCTTCTACTAAACTTTCATCAAACACAACCACACATTTATTTTCTTGGACATCTTTGGTGTTGAACAATCATGAACTAGATTCAAAGGGGAGATGTAACTCTTTAACTTCTCTTTCAAGGCTTAAACAAATTCTAATGTTTTTAATTGCCGGTAATCCCCTGCATTTTCTAACCCGTACACAAACCATTTCACCCCAGGCACTTAGTAAAGGAGCCAGAACAAGGTTCTGTCTCTGCCAGGCTGGCTGTTCTGAAGCATACACATGCCAACTGCCAAGCAGCTGCTTTCAGCCATGTTTGCAAAGAGCAGTGTTAGCTGCGCACCCAGAAGGACGTGTAAGGGCCTAAAGAGTGTGGGCACAACTGTGTCGGTGTTTTACATGTCTGGCTAGATTGCATAGTTACTATATTATACACCAGGCATGCACTTATGCTTGGACATAGGATATCTTTCTCATCCTGGAGCAAATAAAGGTTTTTCTTGGTGAGGCATAGACACATACATAAGTAGCATTCCCCCAAGCACATAAGGCTTCTATTGCAAGGAGTTTTCAGATATGTGGTGGCCACCCAGAAAGTATCCAGAAGCTCAGAACTACTAGGCGTTTTCCCTGCCTACCTACAAGACAATGCCAGCCACAAACAGGCATTCAGTGTTGTGCTCTGATGGGAAAAGACCTTGCGTCATGGACTGAGTGTCTATCCCACCCCCCTGTGTGTTGCAGCTGGGCAGAAACATTGTGAATTACCAGCCTGCAGCTCTGTCAGCACAAACCAGATTTTTCTGCCTCTGTCTCCTCTGAGGTAGTCATAGTCGACTGCCATCGTGTGCCTCTAGAGCAGGCCTTCTAATGGGCATTCTGCTTGGGAGCTGGGTTTGTTGTCGTGCGCAACATCAAGAAGTTGAAGCATCCAGTATTTCTCTACACGTTTAGGTTTCATCACATCAAGGATGCTGATAATCTAAACATGGCGCCTTTAGGATGGATATTGTCTCACAGAATCACAGAACATGAAAACTAAAGAACATGAGTTCTGGAATCATATTCCCAGGGCTCAAGAAACCAATAACCATCATGAGAATTGGGTGGCCTTTTCTCTGGTTCAGACATCTGTCTTTGGTAAGTAGGTGGTCAGCCTTGAAACAATATACACACAGCAAAAACAGACTCAGCGGGCTCTCTTAATATATATTTGTGCATATAGAAACACGTGTATATGTATAACAAATATAATCAAAGAAAAAGAGGCTAACAACTTAGAGAATGGGGGAGCATGGGAGGAGTTTGAGGGAGAGTGACTGGGCGGAGCTGCAGGGAGGAATAGGAGAGAGGATGATGCACTTTGATTTCAATTAAAAATATTAAAAATAAAGCACATCTAAAAGGAGAGAGAGAAAGAGAGAGAGACAAAGACAGGAGGTTAATGCTCTTACCACCATGCCTGGCACTCAGTGCACACTCCATTTTGAATGGCTGTTCCCCCGCAAGCCCATTCTACATCAGCTGGGTCTGTGCCCCGGTGAGCTATCTCTGCCTCCACTCTTTCCAGCCCAGGGTCCACAGTCACTTGGAGAGTAGCACATGTGGCATTTTGGAAACCTGCCTGTTTCAACAATCAGTTCTGGAATCCATTCAACATCATAATTTATTGAGTTAGGCCCAGAATAATTTCGAGCTTGTTGAACAAGGTACTAGAAGTAGACCAGCAAGGACACAGGTATTCTGGCTTATACTGTCTTTATTGGCCAATCTTCTCTCAGGTAAAATGAGAAAAACAGATGGAAACATTCTTCCTTAATGTCTCATTGGATATTGCTTGACCCTTGAAGTTGGGCAGGTGCATGAGAGACTCGGTTTCCCTCTGTGAACTGGCTGGTACAGTGCTGTCTGAATGCAGTCTGGACCTTATTCTCCTGCCATTGGCATTTTTCTCTTCTCGGTTGTGAGTACAGACCTTGCTTGTTTGCATCCATATCCCCGTGGCGATTTCCACAGAACTGTGTTGGTGTGCTGCTCATTCCAGGGCGGCCTAAGAAGCCGCAGAGCTGCTGTCACCCTTTCCAAACTTAGACTTGAAGGCAAAGAAAACATTTTTGGCAACTTTGTTTTCAAACCCCAGTTTCTTAGAAGTTTCTAGGTGGGTAGGTAAATAGATACTGTTTTAGCTCGTTGCTATTGTTGCGATAAAACACCAGCCGAAAGCAAAGTCGGGAAGAAAGAGTTGATCTGCCCTTCAGCTTGCAGTCCTTCATGAAGGGTAGTCAGGCCGGGCTCAAGACAGGAGCTGAAGCAGAGGCCCTGGAGGAACGGTACTTCCTGACTTGCTCCTCTGGTTCACACTCTTCTACCTTCCTCCAGGGTGGCACTGCTCACAGTAGGCTTCCTGCATCAACCATTAATCAAGAAAAAGCCTCACAGACTTACCGACGGGCCACTCTGATGGTGGTATCTTTTTAATTGAAGTTTCCTCTTTCTAGATGACCCTAGCTTGTGTCAAGTTGGCTAAAAACTAGGACAGATAAATATGCGAACCAACTTTGGTTTCTCTTCTTTCTGAAACTGTGTGAAACATTGGATTTGTCCTTAATTCTCTGTGTAGAATTAGTTCATGTTGATACTTGTAAAACACCTCCGTGTTTGATTTGACCCTTCAATGGGAGCTGTGTGTACCCAGCAGCTCCTTTCCTGATCTTTCAGGTCCCAAGTTCTTCCTTCCGGCACTTCCATCTTTAACAGCCACATTACAATCAGAGCCTCCAGGCCACTTAGCTCTCATAAGATTCTTTGAGAAAAACCAAGATGTTTTATTTCTCTGCTGTTGCCACAGTCGTTGTCGGAGGCACAGGAACGGTGTGGGTGGAACTGACACGGGTGTGAACTGAGCATCTCTGCTCCGAGGATAGGCCAGGGCACATTTATGCTGGTGGGTGTCGAGCTGAGTGAGCCGCTTCAAAGACAAAGGATGGTCACACTCACCTGTGCGTTGCTCTGAGTAAATGTTTTCACCCTCTGACAGTCACAGTCATTCAGTTATATCATGTAATTATAGACATGTTTCAGATATTTGTTGGGGTTGAAGGGATCCCAGTGACAGAAGAGAGGGCGTGCCTCAGCGCTCGTGCAGAGGTGTGTTCCCTGGCCTGCGGAAAATCACACAGTTATTTAAAATGGCGATTCCTCCCACACTGGTGGAGCCCCAGACTCAGGAAGACCCCTGCTGAGGCTCTGCTTCCACTTCCTCTGTCTTTGGGGATACCTTGCTCACCAGCATCGGCTCTATGGACAGGCTAGATTCTTACATACAAGCTATCAGATGATTGGGCCTCACTGACCTTACCCCGCCCACTCCGATTAACAAGCTTTAGGCAGGCAGATTAAAATGTCTAGTAAGCACAGACCCATGCTATTGGGCTTCTCCCTTGTGCACCGCCCTACCTTCTCCATAAAAACATGTTTTCCCTCCACAGTAAACAGATTTGCACCACGAGGCGTTAATCCCCAGTGTCTGTTTCTTGGATGAGTGACTCTATCCGCCACTCACTCCCTCGGGGACACTGCACCCACAAAAAACCAACAGATATTAAAATAAAATTGTATAATAACTGATTGAAAGACATTTTTAAAGATTTTGCTACAAATGGGTTCTTCATCAAGAAAGCTGGCACCCAGGGAAGGCATTTGCCCTGCTGTCCAATCAGGTGGTGTCTGCTTATAGTGCTGCCTGTATCTGGAAGGTACAGGACAGAACATGCCACTAGAGTGGCCGTCAGAGACCCAGGGTCCCTGCACCAACAGCTCAGCTGGACAGCCAGCGTATCTGCTTTCATCTGTGCAAGTTGCTTTACTGTAAAGAAGAAAGTGGTACAAATAAAGGCATCACAGTGTGATTTTTCTGTCCATGTTTTCTCAAGATGGAACTATAAAAATCTGAATCTGAAAAAGAGTAGAAACACTTTCATCTGGACCTCAAAATGAGAATGCTGTTCTCAGCTGTGCCAGACTAGTTAGCAGATTCCACATACTGGGAGCTGGTTTTACTTACCTGCATCACCTCATGCACGGTGCATACTGGGATGACTGTTCCTGTCTTTACTGGAACCATCCCTGCCATCCAAGATCTCTTCTCACTGCTGACTGCAGCCCAGACATCACCCCGTGACTGCTCTCTGCAACTTGCATTGACCTGTGCTTGCCCATGCTGTCGTGTTCCCCTGTGCCAGTTGGGTTCTCCTAAGTCCTCTTCCAGCCTTACCCTGTACCCCGGACAAGTTAAACAACAGACAGTTTTGTAGGTTCTTGAAACTATCAAGAGTTTCTGCAGATCTGAGTAGTCTTCCCTTCTGGTGCTGAGAGAAATCTGGAAGAATTCAAATACAAGATTTCTACAAAAGAATGAATATCTCATTGGGTTTGAAGTATATAGAATGTGCTTAAAGCTCAACCAAGTGTTAAACTTAGTTAAATTCTAAATTATTCTGGTTAACGATAGCTCAGAACTTCAGTCTGTTAACATCATTCCAAGTAGGCAGTAATATATGTAGAGAGAGTTTCCTGGGAAGTGCATTTGGGCCTAAGTCTCTAAGCCAGGTGTTGCTGATAATAAAATGCTTTAAAGCCATGAACAGCTTCAGGTCACAGTGTACCTGTGACTTTATGCAGTGTCCTCTCGTAGTGGGGCTATAGAGCCAGCCTCTGATTTTAGAAGCCACGGTGTCCCCCTGTGTGGGTCTGGCCCTTTGCCCTGCCCCTGCTGTGCTAACATGAGCCTCTCGTTGCTTTGGCTGCAGGCATGCTGCAGAAGAGCCCTTCCATTGATGACTTTGTGGAGGCCCTTGTCTCTGACTTGGATCTGGACTTTGAAACTTTCTTCATGGATTCTAAATAGCAGATGTGTGGCTCCTGTGGATAAGGGACCTGTCACCAGACCCTACAGCTACAAAAGCTCGCTCCAGTTCCAGCGTTCACTGAGGAAATATTTCCTGACAAGCCTTAAATTGACAGAACTTGAAATAAATAATGTGTTTGGATTACAGTGTCTCACCTGCTTGGCAGAGTGTTAAGCATTTTTAGGCTATGAACCACAGAATTTCTCATTGCAGAGTACCAGCATTCCCGACGTGGTGGCCCTGTCCAGGCTTCTGCCTTTCTGTTTATCTCTGATTGAATGTGTTAGAAACTGCAAAAAGCTGAACTGATGCAAGTTAGGACATTTGGAGAGTTCTCAAAAAGATCATGTGTGTGTTTTAAAGGGAGACTACCATTTAAGACCTTGATCTTAGTCCCTTAAAAAGTCAGCTACAGCAACCAACAAGCCAAACCCAAGGATTGAAACTGACATGCATGATTTCCATGGTGTTTAGGTTCTACAAAGACGGGCTTAGAACAGGGAGATTTTAAACTCAGGTTTTGCTGTCTTGACCATAAAGATATCATTAGTGAGACTTGGAGGTCGAGCAGTGAGTACATAGGAAATGGGTTCAAGCCTTGCCTGTTTTTACGCAGAACCCACGGCTTCCTTTTGGCCCCTACAGAGCTGCTGTGTGTTGTCATTATGAGGAAAGAAATCATTTCATAAGGTGTTTTCCTCACCACCAAAGTCAAGTTTATAGCTTTTTACTCTAAGATGGCATCTGGTAGCAACCTCTCCCTGCTTCTCACTAAATGATCAGTGACAGAGCAGAAAGGAGAGTCTCCCAGACTGGGACACATTCACTGTACTGACTCCAGGAGCTTCCTATAGGTTCATCAGACTGAGAGATGTCCTCCATAACCTGCTGTGCTGGATCCCTGCATGAAGGTGCTGGCCTTCTCGCCTGCCGACGTGTGCACATCCAGATCTGAATTAATGGGGAAGAGAGTGCTTGATCACTGAGGCCAGCTTCCTCACAGCCGGCATGGTGTCGTGTTGCCTTACCTGAGCCTCCCAGTCTGAGTCCCTCTACGCACCAAGCCTGTCTAGGAGTCTTCCAAAAACAATGAAAGCAGGAGGACATGGGTTGGGTGTTGGTGACAGAATGGACTCTATGCCAATGCCTGGCAGGGATGGAACCACATCCCACCCTGTTGATTCTCCTTATCTGATCTGAGGATGGAAGAGCTAATCCTTGTAGCTTTGCATTTACAGATGCCAGCTCTGTTCTGGGAAATGTCCTGGGAGAGAAGATCTGATCCTTGTAGATTTGCATTTACAGATGCCAGCTCTGTTCTGGGAAATGTCCTGGGAGTCATCCACCTGCCAATCAGCTGCAGGGCCATCTGAAGAGGCGCTGTAACAGGCTCTAGGGTGTCCCCAGGGTGCCAAGTCACTGTGTCTTCTTCAGTGTTACCTTTACCAGAAACACATGGGATAGTCAGGGGAGCTTGGGCAGATTGGAGAAAGCAAGGATGGACCTCATTAAAAGGGCTGCTTCTGGTTCTTAGAGGACTTTGCAACTGTTAACAGTTGGTAAATAAACAGGGGTGGGGGTGAGGGGGGACTGCCCAAGGGATGATACTGGGAAGACCAACCAGAGAGAAGGGGAAGGATTTAGGAAAGGGGAGGGCCCTGGGATCCTATAAAACAGTGGTTCTCAGCCTGTGGGTAATGACCTCAACCTGTGGGTTGTGACCCCTTTGGGGTTCAAACAACCCTTTCACTGAGATCACCTAATGTCTACATATCAGACATTTACATTATGATTCATAACTAGCAAAATTATAGTTTTGAAGTAGCAATGAAAATAACTTTATGGTTGGGGGTTTCCACAACATGAGACACTGTGTTAAAGGGTCGCAGTGTTAGGAAGGCTGAGAACCACTGCTATAAAATGTCCCCCTGAACCCACTTGGTTCTGTGAGCCTGTCATTTCGCTTTCTCGGTGTTTTTGGTCTTTCCTAGGCACACAGTTCTCTTTTCTAGACACACAATTGTGTGTGTCTGCCCCACAAAACAAACATTGGTACCCCCAGACAATCATCCCTCACTTCATGATCCCCACAGCTATGGGGCTCCACTAGGATTTGAAGACTACTACCTCTCACCAGGATTTGAAGGAGTCATCAGAACTAAGAAGTTGTCCGCCATCCTGGAGGAAGCAGGTACACTGCCATGGAGTTTTCATCCTTGCCCTGAAATATCCAGTGGATCTGTTTGTCTCCACAAAGCCTGGGCAACTTTCTTTAGGGAAGCCTGGGCATGAACCGTGGAAAATTAATACTCCTTATTCGACCATCTTCTAATACTTTCCAGACCCTCCCAGCTGCCCCTCCTGCAGTCCCTTTTCTCCTGGCTTAGTCCCCAGTTTCCCAGTGCTGCTCTTTCACCTCTGTCACCCCCCACTTCATCAGCCTTACACCTTCTCAACACCAGGGGGATGATGTGGAGAGCGAGTTGTTACAGTAGCCAGCCTGACATACTCATCAGATTTGCATGGGTACATGTGGTGTCTGATATCCTCAGAATATGAGCATTCCTTCCCACGGTTGGACACTCCAGGGGCCAGAGGAGACTCGTTCCAATCCTTTGATGACAAACTCCTGCAAGCTTAGTGTTAATCAGCTTCTTTACTTCTTAGACCCCTTTCTCCAAGAAATAAGATGACACATCTTTTGTTTTAAGTGATGGTGCTACCTAAGATATTTGGGCTCTAATCAGAACTGTGGGAGACCTGTCGTTGCTACTGTTGTTCGGCAAGGATGACAGGCTCTTTCATAAGTGTAAACTCTGCCAGACCTCAGCAGAGGGAACCGCCACCCTGGCCAACGCCAGACTCCATAGTGGAACGCTGAACATCGTAGCTCAGGTGATTTTATTGATTCAGAACTCCTCGGGTAGATCATAAGCAATCAAACATCCTCCACAGAAATCCAACACCTACAGACAATACAGAACACCCTAGACTTAGGATAGCCCCTCGCCCAACAGCGAATAAAAACTATTTCAAACACAACTAAAAAATAAACTTCCCCAACAGAGACCAGTGCCCAGGGGCCTCATGGCCATAAAAGGAGGGAAGTCAGGAGATGGTGGGAGCTGAGCCATGCAGAAGCCCCATTACTTAGCCCAATACCCGGGCTAGTGTACCTTAACAAAGTGCTAGATTCCATGGCAAGGGATGGCCAGGGTGCCTAGAGCAGTTGCAGCAGTGGGACTCCTGGTGGTGCTGTCTGCATGCTGAGTCTTACAGCCTAAATGGCACTTCCATCATGGAGTCAGTTGTGCTAAGGTCTGGGGGGTCTGCTACAGGGATGTTAATTAGACCGAGTGACTTGGTGTATGTATACCTGGGCCATCGTGGGCAGTGGCAAAGATTACAGTGATCACTGAGAAGTTGAGAGCACATGGTCCCTGTCTGCAGCTTGTCTGGTGTGCCACTGTCGCCTAGGCTTTACTGATGATTAAATTCATTCTGCCAAAGGGAGCTCTCCTCTGACGTTTTCTTCCTGACTCCCTTGGACACTTTTTCCCCTGCTCCTTAGGGTGACAGGCTTCAGAAGGTAATGTTTGGTGTCAAGTGGTATTTCTGTGTACTTGTCCAATTGATGAAACATTTTCCTAGCTGACTGGGACCCACAGTTACTGCCAATGCCAAAGCAAGTTGGATGGCTCATATCTACCTTGAGAAAGGATCCCAACAGAATCCCATGGTCAGTTTCAAACTCACATTTGTTTTGCTTATCTGGAGAGAAATTAAAGAAGAATCTTTTCCTGAGTGTTCATTTCATCCCAGCTGCTTCAAAGTCTGGGAAACCAAGTCTGAGGGGATGCAGGGGACCCTGTGAGATGTGCCTGGCCTTTGCAAGGTCTCTCCTGGACCCTCTGAGAATGAATCAGAGCCTTCAGAGCCTGCAGTCTTTGCCTTCCCATCAGCGGCCTCGGGTCACCAGTAGACACTTTAGCTTGCAAAGCCAGCTGGGTTTTCTCCAAGGGGATGAATAGGTGGGGCCCTGCAGAGGGTGGGGCCTCTGGACCACATTGGAACTGGACAGAAAGCAAAGAAGGCAAACTGTAGGTTCAGTGTCACACTACTGAACATCCATAGTGTCCACCCAAAATAGAAGTCAGAGTAGAGACTGGATCCATAACTAAGCTCAGAAAGAAGTCAGGCCAAGTGGACCAAGAGTTTTCAAATGGAGATCAAATTCAAAACTTTCCAAATGTGGTAAGGCCTGGGTATCAGTGCAAAGCATCAAATGGTCTATGCCAAACCCTGTTCCTGTGTCATTCTTCCTGGATCCCATCCAATTTGTCACATTTTATCACTTTTTAAACGTTGCTATTAGGTTATTTCTGGGTCCCATCTAATTTTGACATGTTTAGTTTTTAAGTAGCTCATAAAAGAACAAATTAAAAGAAAGCTGTGCTTACCCACAACAAAGGATGCGGCTTTCACAATTGCAGGTCTGCAGCAGAAATGGTCTTTGCCCTATTTAGCCGAACTCTGTGTGTGTGTGTGGGGGGGGGGGGGGATGACAATGACCCCTGAGCAGCCTGGAGAATGGGGGAGAAGGGAAAGCTGGGATTGGCCTTTAGCTCCTTCCTGCATACAGTCTGCAACCTAACGTCCCAGTCATATGACAGGCATTCCTGGAACCCTTGAGTAACCTGAAGTATCTGAGGTCAGATAGATGATCCCCTAAACAATACAGTCTCCGTAGGTCACTGGCTGGTGACATTCAACAGGACAAGAGTGAAGCCAGACCCCAAGCCAAACTTGTTACTTGAGGCTCCAGCACAGCCTCCTGAAGTCTCACTGCTTCTCTGCCTGAATATCTCCACAGGCCTCCTGTGACTTCCCTCATACAGAGTCACTCAAAGCACAGCTCCTGTGTTCCCAGTCCCACGTTTACCATTCGGCTGCTCTCGGACTTACTACGGGGATAGGCCCAGGACCCCACTGTGAGCTGAAATAGTTTCACTGAAAAATGCATTTAATATACACAGCTTGCCCAGCATCCTCGCTTAGCCTGACCACCATGGATGCTCTCAGGGTACTTCATTAGCCCACAATTAGGTGGCAAAGCCATCTAACACAAAACCAATCTTATAACATGGTGTTGGATGACTCGTGAAGTTTGTTGAATACAGCACTGAAAGAGAAAAGCAGATGGGTGCCCTTTCACGGCCTGAGGAGTTGAACTATGGTGAGTCAAACCATGCTAGGTTGGAGAAAAATGTCCCCATGTTGTCACTCAGTCCTAAGAGCCAGTGTCTTTTCTTTGATAGCATTCAAGGGTACCCAAAATGACCTATTTGTCAGTCAGTTTAGGATCTGGTCATGTTTCATCTGCAGCAAATTCCAGTTGTGTTTGTTAACATGCTGGGGGTCATGTAGAAGGATTTACCAAAGACTTCCCATGTGCTAGCCCTCAGCTCCCCAAAGCTCACAGATCTGCATGGTTTCATGTAGCATGTAGAGTTGGGGAAAACTGCGGGGAAGGGAACCAGCAGTCCTAGATGACCAGTGGGGATGTGTGGGAGAGGGATTGCTGTGGTTGAAATCTTGGGTGGAATTTGCTGACCCCAGATCACTTGTTAATTCTTTTTGGGGGGAAGTGGAGCTCTTCTCACTAACCTCCATCCAGTAAGGACTGGGGCCTAGACTGTTCCTGGGAAAATGTCATCCTGATAACTGGTCCTTCCAAGACCCCTTGCCCTGCTGGGATGCCTTACTCCTGAACACCACTGACACAGCGACTTCTCCTTAGGGAAACCCGCACGGAGTGAGGAGCAGTTACAGGAGATGGCTGAGGGAAGTCATGTGACAGGTGTCTTGAAAGAGACCATTAGTCAGAGAGCAGATCCTGCCCCTTCATGAACATGGAGCTCGTATCATGGGTAGGGCAAGAACTAGTGTGGCTGCCAGGGGGTGCAGCTCCCCAGGCCTTGAGAGCATCCACTGGAGCCCAGAGCATGTGTCCACCCTCCTCACAGCCACTGCTCATCTGGAGAGGCAGCAGCTAAGCTTCCAGAATGTGGAGCTCCCAGCAGGTGAAAATGTCCTTGGGGAGCAGGCCAGAGGTTTCTGGAATTTTTGAAAAGTAGTTGATCTGTTGAGCCATCCCCAAGTAAGGAGGAAAACAGGCCCGCTGGGTATGATGTGTGCCTGGCCATGGTGGAGTCCCATTCTGTAGACATTTCTGTGCTCCTCTGAAATCACTGCCGTTGTCAGTGGAGGCACACTGCCCAGGACTACAGGGAGGAGCTGTCATCAAGGGCCCAGGGACTCTGGCCTGCTGGTTCTGATGGTGTAACAGGCTACTATGGCCAGGAACACGGCACACCCAGGTCCTGCCTGGACCCAGAAGTCTCCATTTAGAGGGTCCAGTAGGGACACTTTCCATCCCCAGATACTGTGATGGTGTTATTTGTTGGGCTACAAAACACCCTGGAACCAGGTGGGAGCATGCAGATGGAGCCTGAGCTGGGGGGGCGGGGGGCTCTCATTTTCAAGCTCTCTCCTTTATCTTCTGCCAGCTGGGAAGAAGCAAGAGGACAGCCTTTATGATAGAGTGCTGAGAGAGCCTGCCAGGTTCCCGTGAGACAAAGACACCAGGGCATGTGAACATCACAGGCTTGTGAGCACACAGGCCCTGTCCACCAGGACTCCTGGCCAAATCCCAGCTGATGACCTGTCTCTGAGTGACTGTGTTCCCATCCCCAGGGACCTGGAGCTCTTTTAATCTTTATACCCTTATTTACACAATGTGCAGCTTTTAGGAATGGAGAGCACATTCACACCACCCACACACACGCACTCACACACACACACATGCACTCACATACACATACACGCACACACGCACACACACACAAACATGAGTTCATATATATGATTTTTTAAGCAGATGATTCTAGTCTACTCTCTGTTGCTGTGATAAGCACCATGACCACACACACTTGGAGTGAGGGTGTTTCACCTCACAACTCCCAGGTCACAGTCCATCACTGAGGGAAGTCAGGGCAGGAGCTCAAGGCAGGAGCCTGGAGGCAGGAACTGTGGAGGAATGCTGCTTGCTAGCTCACTCACTGGCTCATCCCAGCTAGCTTTTTTATACAGCCCAGGCCCAACTGCCTTGGGATATAGTACTCAGTGGGTGGGGCTCTCCCATATCAACCATCATTCAAGATAATGCTCATAGACAAGGCTACAAGCCAGTCTGATCTAGGCAGTTCTCCAGTTCCTTCTTCCCAGATGGCTGTAGATTGTGGCTAGTTGTCAATAAAAACTTACCAGCACAAATGGTCTCATGCATCCCAAGCTGACCTCAAACTTTCTATGTAACCAAGGACAACCTTGAACTTCTAATCCTCCTGACTCCATTTCTGGGATTTCAGGCATGAGCTACCACATCTGTTTTTCTGTGATGTTGAGGATCAAACCCAGAGCTTCATGCATACTAGTCAAGCACCTTACCAACTGAGCCACACCCCAAGCAGAGTTTAAAAAGCACTAAGGAACATATACACTAAGCTAAAGCCAGTAGCTTCCAGTTTCTTATTTAAGGGTCCCAAGTTTCAGCTTTAAAAGAAGAGAAGAGCCCTGGAAGTGGACAGTGCTGATTAGGAAAGTGTTTAGCAACCCTGAGTTATCCACATGACACTGGCTAAGGCTATGCTAAGTGCACTTTACTGCAAGAAAAAAATTAAGAGCCATCATTGGTGGGCTGAAGGTGTAGCTTAGTGGTAGGGTCTTGCTAGCATGCACTGGGCCCGGGGTTCTCTCCACCCACCCAAAAAAGGAAGTTAGTGGACTTGCTGAGACATTGTGGCCATAGTGTGGGATGGTGCTCCTGGACCCTGTGTAACTGAAAACAGAGTCCCAGAACTCTGAGACTCTGGCTCCTGAAACTGATTGCTCCTGCAACAGATCCCACTGTGCCTTTTTACCCTCTAACTGTAAAAGAGAAAGGAAAGATAGAAATAAGTCCTTACTACTCTTCAGGCAGCCTTGAAAGAGAGAAAGGAAGAAATGTTCACTGCCCTTTTTGGCTGTCCTTAACTGTCTGAAGCTTAAAGGTCAGGAGCTGCTAAAACAAAACAAAACAAAACAAAAAAAACAAAAAACAGGACTATCCTCTATCAAACCAACCCGCCAACTGCTAACTACCAACTGCCCACCGCCTCCTTTATATTCTAAGCAAAGTTCCCAGAAGTCAAAGCGGCGTCCGATTATAAGAAGGCTGTGCAGGTCAAAAAACTTCTTGGCAAAGCGTCCTGCTACACCGTTTGTCCAGTGTCCTGTGCCCTCCAGGACGAGAGCCTAAGATCCTGCTACACCGTTTGTCCAGTGTCCTGTGCCCTCCAGGACGAGAGCCTAAGATCCTGCTACACCGTTTGTCCAGTGTCCTGTGCCCTCCAGGATGAGAGCCTAAGATCCTGCTACACCGTTTGTCCAGTGTCCTGTGCCCTCCAGGACGAGAGCCTAAGAAATGTCTAGAGATTTGGAATGTCAAAATCTGGTGAGGGATTTCATGAGTCTTCGGACGTCAGCGGTAGGTGACCAGGGCGTGGCTCAGTGGCAGCTGAGCAAGGTTGGGCTCCCTCCCCAGCACCATGAACTGTAAAGAATCTACCCTGTTTGCTTTGATGGCTAATTTTATCATCTTGTGGTGACATAATTTTGTAGAACTCATTTTTTTTGTGCTCAGCTGTCACAGTACTGTGCCTTTTGTGAGCCAAATAATTAAACTCTGACATTTGTTTTTTGTTTGCTCTTTTGGCCACAAGTAAACACATGCTTAAGCAATAGCTTCCTTCTGCTATTGAATTACACAATCTAAAAATACCAGAGGGCTTTAATTTTAGTTTTTGGGACTATGTAATTGCAAAATACTTTCACATACAATGAAGAAAAGAATTTTAAGTGGGAAAATAAGACGCAGAGAAATGTTTCTCTCTGCACTCTCCTCCTCGTGTCCTCGGCTGGCCTCCTCCTCCTCCTGGTCCCTTTCAAGTCAGGGAATTCCTCCAGGTGCTCTGCACACAGGACAGAAATGACAACCAATCCCTGGAGTTTAAGGGATACAGTTGGCTCTAGACATCAAGGGGAGTTGCTACAGGGAGCAGTGAACAGATACTTGAGTTCCTGCCATAGAGTGGGACAGGGTCTGGCTAGAATCTATGCACAGCCTCCTGTGTGCACAGATAACACCCGGCACAATGCAGATGTGACACAGACACTGTGCCTCGTGTGTACCTGTTCAACACGGAAGCAGTTCTGTGTGGATGCATTCTATCTGCAGCCCGGTTGGACCCCGGCATGTGGAACTCACATGCAGAGAGACTGCACCTTTTCATGCTGTTGGCAGGTTAACACATATAAACCTCACAACCACTCTGGAACTGCCACTCTAGGCAATCCACTCTAGGTACTGTCTTCAGGGATTTATTTTGTTTTTATGTATATGGGAGTTTTGGCTGCATGTATGTGTGTATCACACGCATGCAGTGCCCATGGAAACCAGAAAAGGGCATCAGATCACTTGGAACTGGCGTTGCGAATGGTGAATCTGGGTCCTCTGGAGAAACAGCCAGTGCTCTTAACTTCTGAGCCATCTCTCCAACCTGTTTTTAATCCTGTTTTATGGCTAAGGAAGCTGGGGCCCAGAGAAGTCAAGTATCTTTTGAAGGAGGAGAGACACAGAGTTTCCAACTCCATGTGAATCCAGCATCTGTGGATTTTACCATGGGGACCCTTCTCCCACCTGCTGTCCTTTGTCTGAGGGCCCTGGAACATCTGCTCCTTCCTTCTATTCCATTCATACCAGGGTGGCTGCACTTCTTGTTTCCTTCTGGGATCAGAGACCTGGAAATCAACTCTCATTCCCATCACCCATCTGGTCTGCTAAGGTCAATGCTCAGTCCCTACACAGAGGTGTAAGGTCCCTACCCTACACAGAGGGACCCCAGCAGCCCCACCAGATGCCAGGAATATTTTTTTTTTCTGCAAGCCCCCTGTAGCTGCTGCACTGGGGCTGACAAGGGCAAACCAGATGATGGTTACCTGGCTTCAGCCTGCCTCCTGGTAGGTGACCTTGGAGACCATCTGGCAGGATTTACTGACCCTTCTCCCCACCCTATCGGGCCCACCTGTGCCAGTCTCCTCTCTGACCCTCTGACTTGCCCTTCTGCCTCCTGCTGCTCTCTATTCTTCTCCCCACTGACTGTGGAACCCTGGGCAGGAGATGCATTGCAGGAAGCTGTAGGAAGCTCAGGTGAATGGAGAGTGTTGACAAGAGAGATGGTCCTGATCACAGAGAGTCTGCCAGAGGCAGGATCTTGGCGAGTGAGACTGGGAAGAGAACTGAGGCCTTTGCATTCTCATACAGTGTCATTAGTGAAGACTTGTCCCTTCACCATGGCCTTTACCACGGGGACCAGAGAACATCATCAACCAGTGTGGAAGAGCCATTACAAGGGCCCAGGCTTCCCTGGTGTCTCCTGTGGCTGAGCTGCCTTTTTATCCAGATCTGCAGATGTCATGGCTGTGTTCTCCTTTGCCCAAGCTTTACCTCCCCAGCTACCACTCGCCTGGTTTTCTTAGCTATGTCTGGAACCAGGTGTCCATGTGTGTCCCATTATCTCAGCAGTTCCCTCCAACTCGCCTGTGTTCTGAGGGCTGTGGCTGAGGTCCCTGGGGGCGTGTGGGAAGCACTCGAGCTGCCCACGACTGGCTGTTTCAACTGCACGGTTCAGAATGTTTTGTGCGGCTGCTCCAGCCAGATCGCATTGCACGCTCCTGTGTAATTTGCTGGCCCTTCCTCACTCCCCTGGGCCCTCTCTGAGTTCGCCTTCCCAGTGCTTTATCTCCCTGGTGTTAATAACTGTGCTGGGCTCTTGTCCACCTTAGGCTAATAGTTTGCATTTCTCCACACTGGACCTCCTCTGATTTTCTTCCTTTAATTCTTGCCTCTTGCTTCAAGTATTCTTTTCTCTTTGAGCAGGAGGCTGATTTAGTTTCAGTTAATGGTCAGCTGCCCAATCCAGTCCTCTCAAGAGGGAGGTGACTACACCAAAGATAATTAACTTTCTTGGACTGATAGCCACCTGCTGCCTCCTGTTTCGAATGGAGAAGGCTTATTCAAGTGGTCCAGGTTCCGTCCACTGAGGCTAGTGGAAGAGCTGAGATGCGTGGCACAGGACTGCTTCCTGTGGTGACCTTTCTGTGTTCCTGATAAGACATATGGTATCACATGGAGAGCTGGGTCTTATCTCTAAGGTATCTCATTATGCATATGCAAATATCTCAAAGCCCGAAAAGCAGTCTTATCTCCTTTGCAGGGTTTAAGTTGGTTATTATATGTAGAAGTGGTTATCTCAGCCCATTTTCTGTTGCTGTAACAAAATACCAAAGGCCAGACACCTTATAAAGAGGTTCATTAATCTCAGGTTTCTGGAGTGTGGTGTTGGCATTCTGGCCAGTATCCCCTCTTGGTTATATCAGAGAAATGGAAGGATGACCAGTCACATGTAGAATAAGTCACATAGTGTCTTAGTCAGTGTTCTATTGCTGTGAAGAGACACCATGAGCATGGAAACTCTTAGAAAGCATTTAATTGAGACTGGCTTACAGTTTCAGGGGTTTAGTACATTATCTTGGTGCAGCATGAAGGTTGAGATGGTAGCTGAGAGTTCTACATTTGGATCTGCAGGCAGCAGGGAGAGAAAAGCCGGCTAGACTTGGCTTAACCCCCAGTGACACGCTAACTCCAACAAGGCCACACCTTCTAATCCTTTCAAATAGTGCCACTCCCCGGTGACCAAGCATTCGAATCTATGAGCTTGGGGGCGGGGGGCATTCTCATTCAAACCACCATAGTAGTAAGAATCTGCTGGTGGTATTATAAAATAGCTCCCTCAGTCCCTCCTTTCCTGCTGACCCCATTCTTCCCCGCCCATATAGTTCTACTGACCTACTCCCATAGCACATAAGTGTGTCTAGTCTAGATGTTCCTTATGAGAGAAAGCACACAGTATTGTTTTTCTGAGCCTGACTTATTTTGCTTACCATGATTTGCTCCAGTTCCATACACTCTCCTGCAAAAGGTATCCCTTCATTTTCTAGGGCTGAATAAACAGTATGAGCCACACAGGCTTTCTCTTCTGTAACCAGGACTCCATGAGAACTATGGTTAGTCTCTTGGGCTAATTACCTCCCACTTAGGCCCCATCTCTTAAAGGTTCTCAATACTGTCTGCTACATTGGAGACCAGGTTTCTAGAATGTGAACCTTTGGGAAGAAAAGCATTGCCAATACTTGGTACAGATTACACTGAGATTTCAGGGACTCTCTCAACAGTTAATGGAAGTGTGGGACCAAGGCAAGGGAAGGTTTCTTGGGGGAAAGGACCTCATTAAGAGCATTAATAATAAAGCAGAGATGACTATACCCAGAAGTGCACAAGTCCACCTGGAGAAAACAGGATGCTTAGCAGTCAGCCTTCCATATCAGCTGGCTTTCATTCTCGCCCTGGGGGTATTCCCTACTGACATGCATGAGCCATTTATCTCAGCATCTTGAGTTATTTTGATTCAGGGGCAGATGGGCCTCAGCAGGCTTGTAGTAGTCATTTCTGGTTCAGGAGCAGCCTTTGATCTCCAGCACCACATGTCTGACTTTGAAGATGGTTTGTAAGTGGTTTTATCTTAGGATCTCATCTCCTGACCAACTGACCTCAGTGCCTCACCCTGGGCACAGAGAGTCCAGGCACTCTATAGGACAATTGGGATTGCACCCCCTACAGTGATGGCAGTCCCTGACTGTCACACCCCGAAACCCTGCCTCTGTGATGGTTCTTGAGAAAGAACACCCAGTAGCTTGTGATGATGACCCTGTAAGAAAGGTTGTTTCCTTTCTAGGTCTCAGTCTTCCCACAATGACATATTTACATTCTGTAATTAATTACTATAAGATCCTTTCCAACCTAGATTTATTTTCTAAGTCCAAAATGGTGAGGTGAGATACCCTTTCATCTTTCCTCGGTATTTGGTGGATTTTCAAATATTTCTTAAACTGGATGTATTTTAAGCACTCCTACCTGGAAACCAATCTTTTCAAAGGCTTCAAAATCCAAAACTTTTTAAATTCTGCTTTGACACCCCCAGTAGAAGCATGTCGCACTTCAGTTGCAGCTCATACCCACTCATGCAACAAACATTGCATAAAGTCACCACCAGACTGTGTGCACATGTTGCATAGGAAATGTAGATAAACATCATATTTAAGTTTGAGTCCCCCCAGATATCTCCTTATACATATGCAAATGTTCCAAAATTTAAAGAAAAGAAACAAACAAACAAAAAAAAACCCAAATCCCAAACCCTTCTGGCCTTAATCATTCAGATTAGCAGCTCTCTACCTGTCTCCCAGCCTTGGTGGTTTTGAAAATGAATGATCTGAAGCCTTGTGAGGTGCAACCAAGGTGATTCTAGGGGTCCCTTGGCCCAACATTGGAGGTTCTCCAATTCCCACACCCTTCCAATTCCTTCTGCTGTAGCTTCACCAGCTCCCTGACTGCTCCCTAGGACTTCTTGTTTTTTGGTTTTTTTTTTTTTTTTTTTAAGGCAGAAGGAAGGACCTGGAGCCAAGGTGATCACTGATCCATGGATGTAAGAAGCACAGCTTAGACTAAGCATCGAGAAACAGGACTGTCAATCACAGGCCTATTTTCTTCAAAGGAAGGAATGACTGATGCCTGGTCACCTGGAAAGTCAGAGTGAAAGTGTCCAAACAACCTGATGGCCCTTGGCTCTCTTAGGAGCCAGCTCCCAGCTGAATTTCCCTGCCCCAATATCCCGATAAATATTTAGGCACTAATCCTGGGCTTTGTCTCTCAGTGAATATAACTCATCCCAATGAAAGAGGCCCTACATATTTTGCATTCTCCATCAGTAGAATCCATCCTTATGCTTATCATAGATCCTTCTTCTAAGCCAGTGGTTCTCAGCCTGTGGGTTGGACCCCTTTGTGGGGTCAAACGACCCTTTCACAGGGGTCGCCTAAGAGCATCTGCACATCAGATATTTACATTACACTTCATGACAGCAGCAAAATTGCAGTTATGAAATAAAAACAAAAGTAATTTTATGGTTGGGGGGTCCCCACAACATGGGGACCTGTGTTCAAGGGTCACACGCGGCATTAGGAAGGTTGAGAGCCACTGCTCTAGGCCATATAGGTCATGGCGTTTGGCAAACCACCTCCTTTTCCTGTATGTACTACAGACACAGGACATACCTGTCCCCAAACAAGGCATCTGGCAACTTTTTTTGGACACCCATAAATCCTTATCTGCATCAGGCTACACATCCACCCTTCTCTGAACAACAGGATGAGTTTCTCCTCCCCTAACAGCACTCAGACTTGGACAGTTCCTATTCAAATATATTTCTCAAATATATCCAGTATAGAGAGTAGAAAACCGGATCCTACCCATACTGGTTTTGGGTGAATGCCTGGTAAGGCAAACTGTTTCCTTCAAGAGAACTTCTGAGAGATTCTCATTTACCCTCTTATGCATGCCTATGCATAATTGGCTGTGCATTTGATCAAAATCAGATGCATTATAGGAAGATATATGGCAGTAGGAAGGATTACTATATAACCTAACCTATCAACCAAAATAGAGAACCACTCAAACTATGCCCCTTAGCAACCAAACTCCTCCTTCTCTTGAACTCCATAAAAAGGTTGTCCCTGAACAACAATGGGACCACGAGTCCCCTCGCTCACTTGGCCCATTATCATCTTGACATTGTAACCCTCTATAATCAATCCTATTGTTTGACTCTTGCCTTGTTACTTTTGCAAATCCATTTGAGCCTTATTTCAATCATTTGAATAAGAGGTCAAGAATATGGAAACACTTGACCATCACCACTGCTGGCACACGGAGCCCATGGACTGCAGGTTGGACACGTAGTCCATTAGAGAATGTACTTTCCAGGTCATATCATGTGATTTCATTGGCTGATCAGTGACCGCATACCCTGTGTGATGATGCTGAACCACCAAACGTGAACTTCTGTCAGGCATTGACCATCTCAAGCTTCAGCCCCTCCTTACTTCTCGTCATTCCCACTAGTTGGGCCTTGGCAGCTGGTTCCATCCTGGCTGTGCTGGTGAATGGCATGGAACTATAAGAGGACGTCACCTTCCAGCTGCTTCCCTTAGAATATGCCACTTCTTGTGCCCAAGGATTTACACATTTAAAAGTAAGACAAATTTAATAGTTAGTTCATGGGCTTGTCACCCTATTCTTTCTTTTCTTTTTTCCTTTGTTTTGAGACAGTTTACTGCACAAACCCTGTGTGCAGCAAAAGATGACCCTGGACGTCTGGTCTCCTTGCCTCTATCTCCTGAGTGCTGCAATTGCAATTGTAAACCACCAAGCCCGGGTTATGTAGTGCCAGAGACTGAACCCAGGACTTTGTGCATGCTAGGCAAGCACACTAACAATGGAGCTGCAGCCCCAGACCTTTCTCTGCTATTTCTGTGTCTGCTTCAGCCCTGATGTTGTATTTGGAACCAAATAAGTAACTCTACCACCAAATAACAGATCGTGAGTGGGTGACATTGGATCTGAGATAGGCTGTAGTTTCTTATCAGAGTGAGTTTTCTGAGGGGAATTAGACTTGCATTCAGGGCTCTAATAGAAATGACCCCAGTTTTGTGTGGTGTGGCCTGTCCGTGGACAGCCTGCCTCCCCAACCCAGTATTAAAGGATTACTAGCAGGCCTGTGGTGGTTTGAGTAAGAATGGTTCTCATAGGGTCATACATTTGAATACATGGTTCCCAGTGAGTGGAACTGATTGGGAAGGGTTAGGAGGTGTGGTGTTGTTGCAGGAGGTGTGTCACTGTGGGTAAGATTTGAGGCTTCAAAAGACTCATGCCAGAACCAGTGTGCTCCATCTGTCTCCTGATTGTGGATCAGGATATAAGTTCTCAGCTGTTCCTTTACTTTTCTATCATGGACTCTAGCCCTCTGAAATCGTAAGCCAAGTTAAACACTTCCTTTTATAGGTTTACCTCGGTCATTGTGTCTCTTCACAGCAGTAGAAAAGTGACTAAGACAGACGTTGGTATCAGGGAGACTATTGCTATGACTGAACTGACCCTGTGATTTTGTGGAAGAATGTGGAAGACTTTAGGATGTTGGATTAGGAAAGCAGTTGACCACTGTAAGCAGAACTTAATGGACCATCCTAGTTGGATCTTGGAAGGCAGTAGTGCTGAGAGCCATGAGGGTTGTAGAGGTTTTAGGGGAAAAATATTAACAACTGGTCTAGAGACCATTCTTGTTATATTTTGGTAAACAGCGTGGCTGCCTTTCGTCTTTGTCCTAAGAATTTGCCTGAAGCAAAATTGAAAAATAATGGACTAAATTCTTTGGTGGAGGAGATTTCATGACAGCCTAATATTGACTCTGTCGCATGGTTATTAGTAATCACTCTTTGTATAAGAGTGATCCATGTAGACCTACATGGTCTACAATGTAAAAGAGCAGGTGGCAAAATAGATACATAAAGTGTACAGTTTGAAGATAAAAAAAAAAAAAAAAGTACCAGGAAATTAAATGTTTGAGGCAAGAGTTGTGTCGAAGAGATCAAAAGTTAAAGAGAAGTTTGATCAGAAATGGAATATGAATGTGATTCAAGGGTGCCTAAGGCAGTCAGACTTGGCAGTATCATCCATGTGGCTCTAGCTTTAGAGTCACGAAGGATACACAAGTACAAGGGGGTACACAAGTAAAAATCTGTTTTCACATCTGTGGAATCTCCCTTTAGAGTTAGGGAGAGCTGCTGAGGCCAGGCGCATGGCAGAGGAGTACCTAAAAGGAGGCCCTGAGAAGCCATCGAAAATAAAGTAAAGCTTTGAATGTGGGGCCTGGATTTCAGTGGAGACCACAAGACATTGGAGGTACCAGAGCCACGGGGTACCTACCAGAGGGAGTGGCACACAGGGAGTGGGACCAGCCTAAGAGAGCAGCGTATTACAGTCAGCAAAGCTGGGAGGGGAGAGCCATCTACACTATTTGATATCAGACATGGAGTTTGCCCTGATGGGTTTCAGTCTTTCTTTCATCCAGTATTTCTTTACTGTGTCCCCTTTTCTCCCTTTTGGAATGGTAATATATATTCTGTGCATTGTATGCTGGAAGTATGTAATATGCCTTTTGACTTTCCAGGGGGTCATAATTAAGAGATGCTATTATTCTTAGAAGATATTTTGGACTTCGAAAGAAGGTTGAGACCGTGAAAGACTATGGGGACTTTGAAGTTTGATTAAATGTATTTTGCATTTTGATATGGTCATGATCCTGTAGGGGCCAGGGAATGGACTGTGGTGATTTGAATGAGAATAACCCCATAGGCTTATATATTTGCTCATATATTTGAATGCTTGGCCCTCATTTGTTGGAACTGTTAGGGAAGGATTAAGAACTGTGGACTTGTTAGAAGAGGTATGTCACTGGAGTGGACTTTGAGATTTCAAAAGACTCACAGCGTTTCCAGTCTCTTTCCCTCTTGGGTGTCCCTTTCCCTCTGCTTCTCTGCCTTGTGGTTGTGGATCAAGATGTGAGCTCTCAGTTTTTCCTTTGCTCTACCATCATGGACTCTAACCCTCTAAAATCATAAGCCACGTTAATTTATTTCTTTTGTAAGTTGCTGTGGTCATGGTGTTTTGTCACAGCCAAGAAAAGTCACTAACACAGAAGTCATGCAAGATGACTCAGTGGGTAATGGCATTTCCTGTACAAGTCTAGCAATCTGAATTCAATCCCCAGAACCTGCATAAAGATTGGAGTAGAAAACTCCATAAAAATGTCATCTGACCTCCACACATGTACGCTGGTATGAACACTCACAGCATATGTCATGAACACACATGCATGTGATAATAAGTATTGAGGGCCATAAATAAATAAATGCCATTGAGAGTTCTATGGATCTTCTGTTGACTTCAATAATCTCCCAGGTAAGGAAAGTTCTGGTAGGTCTGTGATAACTAACCCATTTCTAAACAAAGCAAGCTGGGTATGTGGCACACATTTGTACTGTACTTGGGAGGCAGAAGCAGAAGGACTGCCACAGGAGGAAGGCTGTCCCCCAACCCATAACAAGACATCACATCTCAAGACAACAATAACAAATTTAAAAACCAACCAAACAGAAAAACAAAGCCAATGGCACTGGGAGTAAAAAGGGGCAGTGGAGAGCCCTGTCTTCATTGGCAAGTCATCGAAACCTACTTCAGGAGACCTTCCAAGGTGCAGAGGAAGGGTTGCTATTGGAAAGGTTTAGCAAGGCTGATTGGAAAGCTGCCATAAATCACAAAGAATGTGATGCCAACAGGGGGTTATAGAACTGCTGATGCCCAGCCTGCCTGAGCTTAGGAAGAGAAGGCCTGGGATCTGCTTTAACTAACATGTGACCTAATGAAGCAAACTCTATGTATAAGGCCACACATCAGAACTTACTGAAATCTGGCAGGTACCATAGAAGATCCCGGAAATTCCCAGAACACTGTTCATCTCTGAATTCTTTTTCTCAGAGAGTTGGTGCATTTATGGTTTTCCCAGAAGCCAAGCCAGTCTCCACCATGCCGAGAAAGCCTAGGTAGACTGCAGGGTTGGGCGTTGTGGAGGAACTCCACTGTCCTCACCCCCATCAAATTTAATGCCACTTCCCACTAGAGACACCTGCTAACAGTGCATGCTGTCACTATAAAATATATCCGGGAAATGTAAGATCCCATTTCAAAATCTAGCAATGACCTAAGAGCTTGACTGAGGGGAAAGAAGTGATTGAGGAAAGGTTCAAGGGAGGGCACCCAGAGGGCAGTGCTGCTGTGTGCACACTGCCCATCTGGTCTCTAGCAGATCAAACCCACTTACCTCTGGGAAAAAAAGAGCTACAGGATTTTTTTTCAATTATTTTATTTATAAAATTATATAATGTGTGCATGTGTGTGTGTGTGTGTGTGTGTGTGTGTGTGTGTGTGTGTGCGCGCGCGCGCTAATAGCCAAGATTTGGAAGGCAATTTGAGCATACCCCCAGAAGCTTGACATCCTGAGAAACATAACCAGAGCAACAGTCAGGATTTCAAATCGTCATAAATGGCGGGGGGAGGCAGGATTCTAACTGAAGGATCCAGAATTTGGTGACACTGGCTATGACTTTGGATGGCATTCACAGTAACTTGCGTGACGCTCATAGCGGTTGTGTGTGTGTGCCCTCATAACTTCGTATCTTCACAATGGTGTTCTGTGGCTCAGCGACTGTGGGTACCTCACAACGACTTTGTGTGATATGCAAGAGGACTCTGTTTGCCCTTCACAATCGGGGTGTGTCCTCACAGTAACTTATGTGCCCTCATTGTGACCCCGTGTGCCTTCACAGTGACTCTGTATAACCTTCAAAATGAAGCTGTCTGCCTTCACAATGACTCTCCGTACCCTTATAATGAGTTATGCGCCTTAAATAGTGACTGTGTGCCCTAACAGTGACTCTGTGTAATGTTCACAATGATTCTGTGTGATCTTTACAGTGACATTGTATAGCCTTCACAATGACACGTGTGCCATCATAATAATTCTGTGTCCCTCACAATGACTTTATGTACCATCAAAATGGCTCTGTGTAACCTGCACGCTGACTCTTTACACCCTCCGAGAGACTCGTGTGCCCTCTAATAACTCTGAGTTCCCTCACAAAGCCTCACTGTAACTTCCACAGTGACTCAGTGTGCCCTCAGAATGACTCTCTGTGACCTCCAGAATGACTCTGCGTGCTTCACGGTGGCACTGTATGCCATCACAATGACTCCATGTGCCTTTACAGTCACTACGTGCTAACTTCACAGTGACTGTGTGTCCTGCATAATGAATGCAAGCCCTCGTGACGACTCTGTGTGCCTTTATGAAGACCATGTGCCCTCAATGACTGTGTGGCCTTCCCAATGACTTTGTGTGTCATCATAATGACTGTGTGGCCTTCCCAAAGACTTTGTGTGTCATCATAATGACTGTGTGGCCTTCCCAATGACTTTGTGTGTCATCATAATGACTGTGTGGCCTTCCCAATGACTTTGTGTGCTCGTTACTATGACTCTGTGTAATCTTCCTAATGACCTGTGTGCTATAATAATGACCGATTGGGCCTCACAATGACTCTGTGTACTCGCACAATGACTCTGGGTGACCTGCACAATGGCTTTGTATGCCCTCACGGTGCCTTATGTGCCCTCACGACGAGTCTTTGCCCCTCACAAAGCCTCAGTGTAACTTTCACATGACTTTGCGCCCTCACAGTGTTCCTGTATGACCTTCACAGTGACCTATGTGCCCTCACAATGACTTTGCACATCCTTCAAAGGTGTGTATGACCCACAAAGACTTTGTGATGATTTTATGAGTTCCTCCCCATGCTCTTTGTGACACCTGCAATAATTTCATGTGTCCTTCACAATCACAAACTGTGCACTCCGAATGACTTCTGGGCCCTCATTATGATGCTGCCTGCCCATGAAATGATTCTGCGTGACCTCACAGACTTTGTGTGACCTTCTCAATGACTCTCTGTGTGCTCTCACGATGACTGTGTGCCGTCACAACGACTCTGTGTGACGTCATATGAGTATGTGTGTACTCATGATTCTGTGTGATCTCCCCGTGATTCTGAGTGACTCATGTTGATTCTGTGTGATCTGTGATTCTGAGTGACCCTGACAATGAGATCATTTGTCCTCAAATTGATTATGTGGCTTTCACCATTACTCTTAGTGATCTTTATAATCACCAGTATGCCCTCAAAATGACACTGTATAACCTCACAATGATTTACTGGGCCCCTAACATTGACTTTTGTGCCCTCACGATAACATAGTGTTCCCTCTCCATCACTTTGTATGCCCTCCAGAATGACTCTTTATGACCCTCGCAATGACTGTGTGTTCTTCACATAACTCTGTGATGCTCACACTGACTTTGTATGACCTTCACGATGACATTTTGTCCACTTACAATTACTTCTGTGCCCTCATAATGACTCTTTTTATCAACAAAATGAATGTATGACATCACAGTAACTCAGCATGACCCTCACAATGACTGTGTCCCCTTACAATCCATTGGTTTGACTTTCACATTGACTTATGTGCACTCTCAATGAGGTTGTGTTCTGTTGTGGAAGTTTATTTTTAGTTATGTATAAAATTGTATGTGCTGTTGGGTGTGGGGCTATCCTAGGTCTTGGCATTTTGTATTGTTTGCAAGTGTTGGATTCATGTGGGGAATGTTTGATTGCTGATGATCTGCATGTGCTATCAGTCGAATACCTGAGGAGTTCTGAAAGAATAAAAACACCCGAGCTCAGACACTCAGGCTTCCACTGTCAGGATGGCACTGGCCATGATGGTAGTTCCCTCTATAGAGGTCTGGCAGAGTTTACACCTATGAAAATGCCTCCATGTCATCCTTGGTGAGCTGCCTCAGTAGGTGTGCAGCTACAGTGTTCCTTTACAAGAACAACTAACATTGAATTGTGTACCCTCACAATGACTTTATCTTCTTTCATATAAATCCTATGTGATCTTCACACAATGATTTGGTGTAACTCTCACAAGGACTTACTGTGATGTTAACATAATTCTAAGTGCTGTCACAATGACTGTGTGACCTTCACAGTGTGATTGTATGCTCACAAAGTGACTCTATGTGACCTTCACAATGACTCTCTTGACCCTCATAATCACTTGTGTACCCTTAAAATGATGTTGTATAATCTCTGATTGCCTTTGGGGCTCCTAACATTGGCTCTTGGGCCTTCACAATGGCCTTTTATGCCCCTCACAATGGTTTTTTGTTACCCTTACAATGAGTCTGTGGTCATAAGATTGACTTATGTGCCATCACAATTACCATGTCTTTCATAGGACTTTGGGCACCCTCCACAGTGAATCTTTGTGACCCACACTATGACTTTGGGTGCTTTCACAACGACAATCTGTGTCATCTGTGCCCTCATAATGACTCTGTGCCTACACAATGACTGTGTGACCTTCTTAGTTTACTTTGTATACCCTCACAATAGTTTGTGTACCGTAAAAAATGACTCACTATGACCTACACAATGCCACTTTGTGACCCCCATAATGGCTTGTATGCCCTCAAATGACTTTGTGTACACTCACAGTGACTCTGTGTGCCCCAACAATGACTCCATGCACTGTGACTTCTTGTAGACCCCCTCGAGGACAGTATGACCTTCACGATGACACTGTGTAACCTTCACAGTGTCTTGTGCCACACGATAACTTGTTTGCCCTCATAATGACCACACATGCCCTCGTAAGCCTGTGTGACCTTCACAATGCCTTTATATAGCTCCATAATAAATCGTGTGCCCTGATAGGACTCTGTATGACCCTGCCTTTACAGTGACACTGTGTGACATTCACAATAACTTTGTGACCCTTTGTAATGACTCTTTGGACCTTCACAATGACTCTGTACATATAATATAATGATATTGTGTGTCCTCACATTGAGTTTGTGTTCCCATACACTGACTTTTTTAAATTTCATAATAATCATTTTAACATTCACAATGACTGTTTATGACCTTCAGAATGACTGTGTGCCCTTTACAATCACTGTTGTGTCCTAATGTCTCTGAGTGCCCTCACAATGACCATGTGTGACCTTCAGAATGACATTGCTTACACTCAAAATTAAGTATAACCTTGAAAGTGACTTTTTATATGCTCAGACTGCTTTGTGTGTCCTCATAATAATTCTGTTTAACCTGTGCAATGACTTTGTATGCCCTCAAAATGACCTTTCTGACCACCATAATAATGAGCGTGTCTTCACAATGATCTTGTGTGCCTTCACAATGCCTTTGTGGACCCTTCACAATGACTCTTTGTGACCCTCACCCAAGACAGGGATATTGCATGCCATTCACAATTTCTGTTGGTGCTGTCACAACAATGTGTGTACTCTCTTAATAACTCATACTGACTCTGTTTGACTTCACAATGATTCTGTACCCTCCAATTATTCTGTGTGGCCTTTGCAATGGCTATTTGTGACCTCACAAAGACTTGCGTACCTTCATAATGAGGATGTGTGCCTTCACAATAAAGATGTGTGCCCTTAAAATAAATCTCTGAACTGTCACAATGATGCTTTGTGACCTTCAAATTAACTTTGTATACTCTCACAATAAATTTTGTGTCCTTATAATGATTCTGTATGACTCTTATAATGACTCTGTTGGCCTTGCCTTCACAGTGATTCTGTGTATCTTTACAATGGCTTTGTGTGACCCTCACATTGTAAGGGGTTTTGTGCCTTTCAATGACTGTGTACCTTTGCGAATGCATATGACCTTTACAATGACTTCTTGACACTATCACAATGCCTCTTGTATGCCCTCACAATGACTATTTGACTTTGGTGGTGGCTATACGGCTTTCACATTCACTGTGTGACTGTCGCAGTGACTTTCTATGTCCTCAAAGTGACTCTGAATGACTCCAATGATTCTTTGTGACCATCATAATGACTTGTGTGCCCTCACAGTAACATTGTTTGGAATTCACAAATCTGTGTGACGTCATGCACACTCACAATAACTTCTGTACCCTCATAATGAATGTGTGACATAAAATGACCTTGTGTGACCTTCATAATGACACATTTTGATGTTGACAATGACTTATATGTCCTCACAATGACTCAGAGTGACTTTCAGAAAAAGTATGGGTGCTTTCACTGTGATATTGTGTAACTTTCTCAATGATTCTGTGTAGCTTACTCTATATACTTACTTTGGTAGCTCATCAAGGAAAACAAGGTGTTGTGGAAGTTTATTTTTAGTTGTGTTTAAAATAATTGTTTTTGTGCACTATTGGAAAAAGGGATGCATGGGCCTTGGCATTTTGTATTGTCTGCAGGTGTTGGATTTCTGTGTGGGATGTTTAATTGCTAATGATCTGCATGTGCTATCAGTAAAATACCCGAGAAGTTCTGAATTAATAAAACACTTGATCTCAGATGCTTGGGGTTCCACTGTCCAGTTAGGTGCTGTCCAGGATGGTGGTTCTCTCTGTTGAGGTCTGGCAGGGCTTCCACCTATGAAAATGCCTCTGTCTCTTTTTTGCTGAGCCCACACAGTGGCTAACTACAACAAAGGACTTCATGAAAGAAAATGCCTTCGTTTCTCTTGGTGACACCACACAGCTGCCTACTACTACAATTGGCATACCAATGTGGTGCATGACATCATGCCAGCTAATCCAAAGTGGACACAAGGAAGAAGAGAAAGAAACTCCAGATCTCACAGAGTCCCATGAAGTATGCTCAGACAAGCTACCAGAAGATCAAAATTAAGATATTAATTGAAGGCTCCTGAAGGATGAAGAGAGAGGGAGACAGGAAATAAGCCTTGATGAAGAGAAAAGCCTGTGAAATTAATAAATAAATGAGAACGAAAGCTCTGAGGTGAGAGCCACAGAATGGAGGCTCTTAGAAATAAAGAATTCAGCTGGAAGCCGGAAAAAGGCAAGGCTCTTGCTGCTTTTCCTGATCATGGAGCTGACGCTCCCTCCCACACGGCCGGTAGTATACTGTTTGACAAACTGCATTTTCTGATAGCTGTGTTGTATGTGTGTGAAGCTCAAGATGTTGTGTTTGAGATCTATGGAAGGGATTGTATGTTTCCCCTTAGTGGTGGTTGAAAAGAATGCCAAATGGCCAGAATGTTTCAACTGGAGATTCTTCCAACTAGCTCAGGATCCTCTGCTGTTGTGGATGTTGAGGCTTAGAGCCAAAAAGCTGCTTCGTTAAACTGAAGTTTTTCCCCTGCAAACCTGACTACAAGTGGACCAGGCACTGATGATGATGATGATGATGATGATGGTGATGAGAACTCCACTCACGAGGGAACTCTTCCTGCAGACAAAGTGACCAGTTATTTTTCCTGCAAACCAGACTCTATCTTAAAATCTGGAAAGTGTTTCCTCAGAGTCAGCACACAGAAACTGTCTTCCAGAACTGGCTGAGGTTGTAGCTTGTGCTGGAAGCTGAACTTGGTACTGAAAGAGTCTCCCAGCTGGTGCTGGTTTGAAGGCATGAAGGGGTCTTTGGAAAGCAGCTAAGGCTTGGCATTGTGAGAGGCCAGAAGAGGCCATTGGTAAAAAGTGCAGCCTCAGTAGTAGTTGAAGACCCAAATTGAAGGGGTCATAGAGGCATGGTACCATGAAAAGAGCCTAGGAGAGGATACTGGTGAAAGTGCAGCCCAGTCAAAGCAAGGGACCCCAGGAGTTTTTGAGATGCCAGTTACCATGGAACGACCACCAAGAACAGCAGCAGCAGTGGTGTGAGCCAGCCAGACCCTGGAGGATAAACTGTGTGTGCTGCAGAGGGCAGAGCCGAGAAGTGATCCAACCCTTTGGAAGAGCCCAGAAAATCATGAGTGAATTCCAGATAATTGGACATTGATAATGTTTTTCAGCTGTCCAAAAACATTGTGAAAAGCTTGATAGATGTTTGGTTTCATTTGATCCGTGCATTAGCGACCCTCGTGATTGTTCCTCCTGTAAATAGTTTTGCTGGTATAGTATTAAATTGTGTTGTAAATGTAAAGCAATTTTTTATATAGAAAAGGGGAAATGTTGTGGAAGTTTATTTTAAGTTGTGTTTAAAATAATTGTTTTTGTGCACTATTGGAAAAAGGGATGCATAGTTCTTGGCATTTTGCATTGTCTACAAGTGTTGGATTGTTGTGGGGGATGTTTAATTGCTAATGAGGTTCATGTGCTATCAGTAGAATATCTGAGGAGTTATGAATCAATAAAACACCTGATCTCAGATGCTTGGGTTTCCTTGGTCAATCGAGTATGGAGCTGGCCAGGATGGTGGTTCCCTCTGCTGAGGTCTAGGAGGGCTTCCACCTATGACAATGCCTTCATGTCTTCCTTGCTGAGCCACCTCAGCATCATACTACTACGACAAGGCAGCATTTTCATGGATGCAAAACCCTGCCAGACCTCAGCAGAGGGAACCACTATCCTGGCCAGTGCCAGACTTGACAGTGAAACCCCAAGTGTCTGAGCTCAGGTGTTTTTATTGATACAGAACTCCTCAGGTGTTCAACTGATAGCACATTCAGATCAGGAACAATCAAGCATCCCCCACATAAATCCAACACCTGCAAACAGTACAGAATGCCAAGGCCTAGGCAGCCCTTTTCCCAACAGTGCACAAAACAATTATTTTATACATTACTAAAAATAAACTTCTACAACACTTCTGTGTGACCCTCACAGTCACATTGTGTGCCCTCACAATGACTTGCATGACATTCACAATGACTTTGTATACCCTACACGATGTGTACCCTCACACGATGTGTACCCTCACACGATGTGTACCGTCACACGATGTGTACCCTACATGATGTGCACCCTCACACGATGTGCACCCTCACACGATGTGTACCCTCACACGATGTGTACCCTCACACGATGTGCACCCTCACACGATGTGTGTCCTCACACGATGTGTACCCTCACAATGATGTGTGTCCTCACACGATGTGCACCCTCACACGATGTGTACCCTCACACGATGTGTGTCCTCACACGATGTGTACCCTCACAATGATGTGTGTCCTCACACGATGTGTACCCTCACAATGATGTGTGTCCTCACACGATGTGCACCCTCACACGATGTGTACCCTCACACGATGTGTGTCCTCACACGATGTGTACCCTCACAATGATGTGTGTCCTCACACGATGTGTACCCTCACACGATGTATACCCTCACACGATGTGCACCCTCACACGATGTGCACCCTCACACGATGTGTACCCTCACACGATGTGCACCCTCACACGATGTGCACCCTCACAATGATGTGTGTCCTCACACGATGTGCACCCTCACAATGATGTGTGTCCTCACACGATGTGCACCCTCACACGATGTGTACCCTCACACGATGTGTACCCTCACACGATGTGTACCCTCACAATGATGTGTGTCCTCACACGATGTGTACCCTCACACGATGTGTACCCTCACACGATGTGTACCCTCACACGATGTGCACCCTCACACGATGTGCACCCTCACACGATGTGTACCCTCACACGATGTGTACCCTACACGATGTGTACCCTCACACGATGTGTGTCCTCACACGATGTGTACCCTCACACGATGTGCACCCTACACGATGTGTACCCTACACGATGTGTGTCCTCACAATGTGTACCCTCACATGATGTGTACCCTCACATGATGTGTACCCTCATACGATGTGTGTCCTCACACGATGTGCACCCTCACACGATGTGTACCCTACACGATGTGTACCCTACACGATGTGCACCCTCACACGATGTGCACCCTCACACGATGTGTACCCTCACAATGATGTGTGTCCTCACACGATGTGTACCCTCACACGATGTGTACCCTACACGATGTGCACCCTCACACGATGTGTACCGTCACACGATGTGTACCCTACATGATGTGTGTCCTCACACGATGTGTACCCTCACACGATGTGTACCCTCACACGATGTGTACCCTACACGATGTGCACCCTCACACGATGTGCACCCTCACACGATGTGTACCCTCACAATGATGTGTGTCCTCACACGATGTGCACCCTCACAATGATGTGTGTCCTCACACGATGTGCACCCTCACACGATGTGCACCCTCACACGATGTGCACCCTCACACGATGTGCACCCTCACACGATGTGTACCCTCACACGATGTGCACCCTCACACGATGTGCACCCTCACACGATGTGCACCCTCACACGATGTGTACCCTCACAATGATGTGTGTCCTCACACGATGTGCACCCTCACGATGTGCACCCTCACACGATGTGATGTGTACCCTACACGATGTGCACCCTCACACGATGTGCACCCTCACACGATGTGTACCCTCACAATGATGTGTGTCCTCACACGATGTGCACCCTCACAATGATGTGTGTCCTCACACGATGTGCACCCTCACACGATGTGTACCCTCACATGATGTGCACCCTCACACGATGTGTGTCCTCACACGATGTGTACCCTCACACGATGTGTACCCTCACACGATGTGTACCCTACACGATGTGTACCCTCACACGATGTGTACCCTCACACGATGTGCACCCTCACACGATGTGTACCCTCACAATGATGTGCGTCCTCACACGATGTGCACCCTCACACGATGTGCACCCTCACACGATGTGTACCCTCACACGATGTGCACCCTCACACGATGTGTACCCTCACACGATGTGTACCCTACACGATGTGCACCCTACACGATGTGTACCCTACACGATGTGTGTCCTCACAATGTGTACCCTCACATGATGTGTACCCTCACACGATGTGTACCCTCACACGATGTGTGTCCTCACACGATGTGTACCCTCACACGATGTGTACCCTCACACGATGTGTGTCCTCACACGATGTGCACCCTCACACGATGTGTACCCTCACACGATGTGTACCCTCACACGATGTGCACCCTCACACGATGTGCACCCTACACGATATGCACCCTACACGATGTGTACCCTACACAATGTGTGTCCTCACAATGTGTACCCTCACACGATGTGCACCCTCACACGATGTGTACCCTCACAATGATGTGTGTCCTCACACGATGTGTACCCTCACACGATGTGTACCCTCACACGATGTGTACCCTACACGATGTGCACCCTACACGATGTGTACCCTACACGATGTGTGTCCTCACAATGTGTACCCTCACACGATGTGTACCCTCACACGATGTGTACCCTCACACGATGTGTGTCCTCACACGATGTGTGTCCTCACACGATGTGTACCCTCACACGATGTGCGTCCTCACACGATGTGCACCCTCACACGATGTGTACCCTCACACGATGTGCACCCTCACACGATGTGCACCCTCACACGATGTGTACCCTCACACGATGTGTACCCTCACACGATGTGCGTCCTCACACGATGTGCACCCTCACACGATGTGTACCCTCACACGATGTGCACCCTCACACGATGTGTACCCTCACACGATGTGTACCCTCACACGATGTGCACCCTCACACGATGTGCACCCTCACACGATGTGTACCCTCACACGATGTGTACCCTCACACGATGTGCACCCTCACACGATGTGTACCCTACACGATGTGTGTCCTCACTATGATGTGTGTCCTCACTATGATGTGTGTCCTCACAATGTGTAATTTCACAATAACACTGAACACACTATTACTTCTGCGCCCTTGTTATGAATGATTCTGTGTGATGTCACAATAAATGCCCTTGAAATGACTTGTGTACCTTATAATGGCATGTGTGCGACCCTCCCAATGACTTTTTTGCCTTCACAATGGTCTTGTGTGTTCTAGAATGACTTTTTATCCTTATATTTAGGTTCTTTGCCCTCAAAATGTGTGAATTTACAATAACTTTTTATACCCTCACAATGACTTGATGTGGCCTTTACAGTGACTCTGTGCGACACATTCGATGACTTTGTATACCCTTCACCATGACTCTGTGCGACACTCGCAATGGCTTTGTGTGACTTTCACAGTAAAGTCTTGTGCCCTCTCGATGACAAATGTGCCCACATAAGGACTTTGAGCGCTCACACACTGACCCTCTACCCTTACAATGACTCTTCTCACCTTCATTATGACTTTCCATACTTCACAAAGAATTCTGTGCCCTCACAAACTTCACTATGACTTCTCTGCCCTCACAATGACTTGTGTGACGGCCACAATGTTTTTGTGTGACCTTCACAATGTATTTGTATAATATTCACAATGATTTGTCACTCACACAGAGATTCTTTGTGCCCTCACAATGACACTGTGTGAACTTCACAATGGCTCTGAGCGACCCTCAGGACAGAAACGTATGCCCTCAAATTGACTCTAGTGGTTTTCACAGTGACTCCCTGTGATCCTCATAATGACTTGCATGCCCCCCAATGACATTGGATGATGATCTTGAGGACTCCATGGGTCCATAACATTGACTGTGTGCACTCATGATGACTTTTGTTCCTGTACTATGACTGTTCACCTTCACAGTGATTCTCTGTGACCCTCACAATGACTTTGTGTGACTTTCACAATGACATTTTATGCACTCATAATGACTTCTGTGCCCTGATAATGACTCTTTGCAAACACATTGTGTATGTAACCTCACATAATCTGTCCCTCAAAATGACTTTGTATGCCCGTATAATGATTTTGTTTGACTTTTATATTGACTACACCTCCTTACAGTGACTTCTGTGCATGCACGATGAATTTGTGTGCCTTTACAATAACTTGTGGACACCTAAAATTTACTTGTAATCCCTCACAATGACTTATTTCATATTGTCTTCTTTCATATTGACTTTGTACACCATTTGCAATGAATCTTTGTAACCCACCCCCACAATCTGTCTGTGTGATCTCACGATGACTTTATGTGTTCCTCCCAATGACTCTGTGTGACTTTACAGTGGCTCTTTGTGACGGTCACACTAACTCTGTAGACCTTCACAATGACTTCTCTGCTCTCATAATTATTTATGATAAATACAATGACTCCTGTGACCTCTACACAGACTCTGTGTGCTCCTCACAGTGACTTCTGTGACAGTCACAATTCTCTGCGACTGTCACAATGGCTATAACCATCAGAACGATTTTAGGTGCCTCCCAATAACTTTTGTATCCTTATAATGTCTCTGTGACATTCACGATAGCTCTGTGTGACCTTCACATTGATCCTGTGTGACGTTCACAAAATAACATATGTTGACATTCAGAATTTTCTGTGTGCCCTCAGAATGACTGCATGTGTCCTCATATGAGCATGTATGCCTCACAGCAGCTCTGTGTGACCTTCATAATGACTCATTTTGACATTCACTGTGACTTAGTGTGACACTCATAATGAATATGTCAGCCATAACAATGACTCTGTGTGTCCATACAACGAGGCAGTGTGTCCTTGCGTTGACATTGTGTAACCTTCACAATGACTGTGTACACCCATCACAATGACTCTCTGTGACCCTCACAATGTCTTTGTGTTACCTCACATTTTTTGTGGGGCCCTCCCAATGATGTTGCCTGTGCTTCACAATTTCTTTTTCTACCCTCAAGGTGACTCATACGCTGTCAGAAGGGTGCTGTGCGCCCTCACAATGACAGTGTGTGCTAACACAACAGCTGTGCCCTCACAGTGACAGTGTGTGCTCACACAACAGCTGTGCCCTCACAATGACAGTGTGTGCTAACACAACAGCTGTGCCCTCACAGTGACAGTGTGTGCTCACACAACAGCTGTGCCCTCACAATGACAGTGTGTGCTAACACAACAGCTGTGCCCTCACAATGACAGTGTGTGCTCACACAACAGCTGTGCCCTCACAGTGACAGTGTGTGCTCACACAACAGCTGTGCCCTCACAATGACAGTGTGTGCTAACACAACAGCTGTGCCCTCACAATGACAGTGTGTGCTAACACAACAGCTGTGCCCTCACAGTGACAGTGTGTGCTCACACAACAGCTGCGCCCTCACAGTGACAGTGTGTGCTCACACAACAGCTATGCCCTCACAATGACAGTGTGTGCTAACACAACAGCTGTGCCCTCACAGTGACAGTGTGTGCTCACACAACAGCTGTGCCCTCACAGTGACAGTGTGTGCTCACACAACAGCTGTGCCCTCACAGTGACAGTGTGTGCTCACACAACAGCTGTGCCCTCACAATGACACTGTGTGCTCACACAACAGCTGTGCCCTCACATTGATTCAACGTGACTTTCATAGTGACCCTTATTACTATTGCTACTATGGTGTTTCCTTAAAATGACTCTGAGAGACCTCAAAAAGCCATAGTGTGACCTTCACAGTGACTTGATGTATCCTCACAATGACTCTGTGTCACCTTCACAATAATTTGTTGTGATGTTCCCAGTATCTTATTGTGATGCTAACAATAATTCAACATGCCCTAACAATGACTATGTGTGACCTTCACTCTGACATTGTATGATCCTCAGCATGATATCATGTGCCCTCACAATGACACGTTGTGATCTTCACAGTGACTCTGTGTGACCCTTGATATTGGTTGTGTGCCCTCAAAGTGACTGTATGTGACCTTTATATGACTCTGTATGACCCTCACAATGATGTTATTTGAATCCTCGATGAGTTTGTGTATCTTTGTAATAACTTTGTGCATTCGTCACAATGACTCTCCTAACACTACTCTCTGCAATCTTCAAATGGCTGTGTGACTTTGACAATGAACGGTTCTGAGTATCAGAATGATTTCATGTTCCCTCACCTTGACTTCATTATGTCTAACCTTGTAACTTTGCATGGTCAAGATCATAAGTATAGGTGCCCTCAAATAAGTATGTATCCCTCACAACCCTAACCCTCACAGTGACTCATTTGATGCTCACAATGAATATGTGCCCTAAAAATGATTCAGCATGATATCCATGAAGAATATTTATGGCCTCACACGACCCTTTGTGTCCTCACAATGAAGCCGTGTGCCTTCACATTGACCTTGTCTGATCTTCACAATGGTTGCGTGTAATTATCACAGTGACTTTGTGTTCCCTCACAGTGATTCTTTCTGACCCTCACTTATGTGATTCATGATAACCTTATGCCTGCACACAAATTAGTATACACTCATAATGACGGGTTTGCCTTCACAATAACAGTGTGCACCCACATGATTCTGTGTCCCATCGTAATGACTCCATGTGCCCTTCATAATGACTGTACACCCTGGGCATAATTGTGTGTGACCTTAAAATGTTTCTGTGAGCTTTTAGAAAGCCTCAGTGTGACTTGCATTAATGTCTTAGTGTGTCCTCACAATGTCTCTGTGTGACCGTCACAATGATGCTCACAATAATTCTGTGTCCTCACAATGAACATGCGTGACCTTCACTCTGACACTATATAATCTTTACCATGACATTGTGCACACTCACAGTGACTCTCTGTGACTTCACGATCACTCTTAGTGACCCCCACCATGTTACTGAATTACTCAAAATGACTGTGCCTTTCAGAATGACTCCCTATGACCCTTACAATGAAATGCCTGCCCACAGTATGAAGCTGTGTGACTAATTGTGAGGTTTTGGGCCCCTGACATTGACTTTTGTGCCCCAGTGATGACTTTGTCTTCCTTCAGCATGATGTTGTGCCCTTCACAATGATACTAGCACAGGCAGTTTGTGGGCCCAGAGCATTGACCTGTGTGTCAATGTTTTGTTGTTGTTGCTGTTGCTTTTTGTTCCTTCACAATGGTTTCGTATGCCCTTCTCAGTTATTCTTTATAACCAGCACCATGCCTTTCTGTGTCATCATGATGACATCTTGTGCACTCACAATGTCTCCTGTGCCCTCATGACTCTGTGTGCCCACAAATGACTCCATGTGACCTCACAGAGACTGTATGTGCCCTTCCCAATGACTCGTCTACCCTCATAATAACTGCATGTGACACTCACATGATTCACGATGTTCACAGCACAGTGTGGCATTCACAGTGATCTGTTGCGATGTACTCGATGATTCTATGCTCCCACGATGCCTTGTGTAACCTCATGTGAGTACGCTTCACTCGTAACGACTCTGAGTGACTCTCCCCATAGAATGGAACGCTCTAAAATTACTCTCTGTGCCTTCACAATGACTCTGTGATCCTCATGACTTGCACGCCTTCTCAATAACGTAAACCCTCCCAATGTCCCTAACACCGACGTCTGTGCCCTGACAATGACTGTGCTTTCTTCACCACGGCACTGTGATACTCGCAACAACTTTGTGTGACTTTCACAATGACATCTTTTGATTCACAATGACGTCTGTGAAATCAGAATGGCTTTGCCAGCGCAATGAATGTGTGACCTCACAGTAAAAAACACAGTGCAATGCTCAAAATAACTTGGTGTGCTTTCACAATGGTTTTGTTTAACTTTCGTAAACTGTGTAACTTTGTAGTGACAGTGCAAGGAGCATGTGAGACCTTATGTATTTTTCACAGTGACTCTAGTGACACTCACAGCGACTGTGCAACCATCAAATGCCTGTGTGACATTGACGGCACTTGTTCTAACTCATTCTGAGGGTCACAAAGACTCATTACAAAGGAAGGAAAAGAGAGTCAGTGTAAGAACACACAGGTCAATGTCAGATGACAACAGATGTTTTTTGAAGGCACAGGATGAAGTTCCACAACAATCTGGCAGTTGGACCACAAAGTCACACCACACAACAAAACTCACACAAGAGATTTATTGTGGAAAACGCTGTGTGTGTATTCGTGAGAGAGAGAGAAAGAGAGAGAGAGAGAGAGAGAGAGAGAGAGAGCGAGAGAGAGTGCTTCTGCTAGAGAAAGAAGCAACAAAGAACTGAGCAGAAGGCAGGATTTATATAGGGTTTCTTGGAGGAGGGGGTGCGTAGAGCTTTCCAGGGTGGCCTGGGATTGGTGGAATTTTTGTGGCCTGATCTTGTCTTGGAGCAAGCTCAGAGACTGGTGGGATTTGGACCTGATCTTGAACTTTTTTTTCTGTAGGACAGAACTCTGCCATGTCAAGGGGCTGGGAACCGTTGTTATGGCAGTTTAGAGTAGTGGGGGGGGTAGCCACTCGTGTCTTAAGGGGCTTACAATAATGACTTTTTATACCATCCCCATGAATGTGTAGCCTTACATTGATCCTGTGAGTCCTCCAAAATCCCCAGTGTGACCTTCACAATGACATTTTGCATCCCCACAATGACACTCAGTGACCTTACAACATTAGGTGACGTTCACAATAATTCCATACGCACTCATAATGACCCTGTGTGACCTTCACCCTGTACGACTCTCATTGCGACAGCGTGAGCCCTCACAATGACTCTATGTCATGCTGGGATCCAATTGTGTGCCCTTAAAATGGCTCCAGGTGACCTTCACAGTGAGACCCCGTGACTCTCGTATTGACTTGTGGGCTTTCACAATGACTCGAACATCCCCACAATGAGTCCGTGTACCCTAATATTCACTGACGGGCCGTCACAGTGGCTTTGTGTTATTTCACAATGACGTGGTGTACCCCTCACAATGATTCCTTGAGACCCACACTGCGATGTCTTGTGACCTCATAAAGAATTCTCATGCACGCACAATATCTTACGCTCCCTGGAAATGATTCTGTGTGCCCGCGCTACAACATTGTGGGACCTCACAGAGACTCGGTGTCACTTTTGCGATGACTGTGTGCCCTCACAGTGGCTTCTTTGCCCCTGTAAGGACTGTATGCCAGTCACGATGACTCTGTCACACACTGTGGTTCTACCTGCTCTCGCAAAGACCATGTGTGATCTCACACGAGTATTTGAAGCCTCACAGTGCCTCCTCGTGACCCTCACTGTGATCCTGTCACTCTCCAAATGACATGTTTACCCTCACAATGGTATTGTTTGACCTCAAAATTATTTTATACACTCAGGACATTGATGACCTAGTGTTCCAAGCCTTGGCGTTTTGCAGCTTCTTGGTTACTGTCACAGTGACTCTGAGCACCATATGATTGACTTGCCGCAGTGACTGTACCCCCCTCACAGTGACTATTTGAGACCCATGCTATGATGTTTTGTGAGCTCACAAACGCTCGTGCACTCATAATGTCTTATGCACCCTCATCTTGATTCAGCACACCCACACTAACACTCTTGGCGACCTTACACAGACTCTGTGACACCTTCGCAATGGCTTGGCTGCCGTCATGGTTACTCTGTTTGGCACAATGATCGTGTCACTGTCACAGTGATTTTGAGGAAAGTCCATGATGACTTACTGTCACACTACGATTTTATTTGTTCTCACTGTGTGTGATCGCATGTGAGTATTTGTGCCCTCAAAATGCCTCTCTGTGACCTTCACCCTGACGCTCTCTCACCCTCATAATGACTTCCGCACCCTTCCAATAATATTGTGAGAACTCACAATGACAGTGTGCACCCCAAACATTGGCTCTTATACCCTCAAAATGACCTGCGTTCCCTAACCTTGACTTCTGAGGCTTAGCAATGCTTCTTCATCAATGACTTTAGATACCCGTATCGGTGACTTGTGTGCCATCACTATGACTTCCTGTCATTTCTTAAGATTTACTTTGCACACCCTTCACAAGGATTCTTTGTGATTCACAATATAACTCTCGTGCCTCAAAATGATATCTTCCGTACCCACAAAGTCTTCTGTACTCTCGTACCACTCTGTAGGCCCTCGCGATAACTCTGTGCGACCTAACAGGAGCTCAGTGTGACCTACACATTGAATTTACGGACCTTCACAATGACTTACCTGCCCTAACTGCTGTACGACATTCATGAGGACTCTGTGATCTCTACAGTGACCCTGTGTGATGTTCATGATGATACATTATGACACTCAGAATATTTCTGCTTGTCCTTACAATGACTACGTGTGACCTCATATGGGAATGAATGCCCTCACAATGTCTCAGAAAGATGTTCACCACGACTGGTTTAGATGTTCACAATGGTTTATGTACCCCAACAATGACTCAGTGTGATGTTCATAATGAATATATTTGCCCTGGCAGCGACTCTGTGTGCCATCACATGGCTTGTGATTCCTCACAATAAGGGTTGTGTGTCCTTGCGTTCACTCTGTGCGACTTTCACAGTGACTTCGTGTAACCATCACGATGACTTTATGGTACCTTCATAATGACCTGTGTGAAACCTCACCAAGACATCGTGTGTCCCTCGCAGCACAATAATGTGATTCACAATACATGGTCGTGCCTGCACAATGCCTACTGTGGCCTCAGAATGACATCGTGTATCCTGACAACTACAAAATGTGCCTGCGCGATGAGTCTGTGTAATCACAATGTCTCCACGTGATCATCATAATAATTCAAGATTCCTTTAGTATGATTTTGTGCCCTTCTGTGGACTCTGTGAGTCCACAAAAAGAGTCAGTGTGATCTTAGCAATGAGCTTGGGTATGAATGACTTTTTATGCCGTCATAATGACTCTGTGTGATGTCACAGTGTTTCAGTGTGTTCACAATCATTTATTTTGATGCCGACTATAAATCTATGTGTCCTCATATGGACTGTTTGTCCTTCACTCTGACGCTCTATGACCCTCACCATGACACCATGTGCCATCAAAATGTATCTGTAATCTTTACAACTCTGTGTAACTTTCAGTATTCAATTGTGTGCCCTCGAAATGACTCTAGTTGACCTTCACACTGATACCACCCTGTTACACTGGCGGTGACTTGTGTGCTCGCACGATGACTTCTGTCTTCAGAGTAACTTTGTTGGTCCTTAACATTGGCTTGTGTGCCATCGCAGTGACTTTCTTCCTTCACAACGATGTTGTACACCCTTTACAATAATTCTTTGAAACTCGCACTATGACTTGTGTGACCTCACAATGACATCTTGTGTACTCACAGTGTCTTATGAGCCCCCATAGTGATTCTACGCGCCCACACGGTAAGTCTGTGTGACCCTCACCATGCCTTGTATACCATCACAATGACTTGTCCGCCCTCAGAATGACTCTGTGTAGCAATAACAATGACTTTCTTTCACCTTCACGACGATTCTCTGTGATACTCACGACTCATTGTTGTAATTTTCCTTGCTCTCACAAAGGCTTGTTTGATGTGCCTTCTTGAGGATTCTGTGTGACCTTCACATCGAAACTAAGTGACTCTCATTATGGCTCGCATGTCCTCAATGACCACACTCTCTTTGGGTCCCTACTATTGACAACTGTGCCCTTACCATGACTTTCCTCTATGACTTTGTAAACCTTTCACAATGATACATTGTGACCCTCACGTTGAGTTTGTGTGTCCTCACAATGGCTTGGAGTTTGCTTAACCAAGACACGGTAACATTTATGACTTTATGTGGCTTTTATAATGACGTCCTATGTATTCACAATGATGTCTGTCCCCTCAAAATGACTCTTTTTGCCAACACATTGAATTTGTGTCCTCATAGTAACTCAATTCGACTCTCAAAATGATTTTGTGTGCCCTCACAATGATTTTGTTTGACTTTCATATTGACGGCTTGTGTCCCTTTTAAAGTCTTAAGTGCATCCACAGTGAGTTTGTGTGTCCTCACAGTGACTCTATGGTCACCTACCATTGACTTCTATACCCTCACAATGACTGTCTTCCTTCACATTGGCTGTGTATGTCATTCACAATGAGTCTTTGTGACCCTCCCGGTGAGTCTGTGTGCCCTCACAATGACTGTCTGTGACCTTCACAATGACATTATGTGTACTCAAAATGCTTTCCGGGCCCTCATGGTAACTCTGTTGCCCACACAATGACTCTGTGCGACTTCACTGTGACTCTTTGTGATTTCCACATTGACTTCGAATAACCTTGCAATGACATGTCTGCCTGCATAATGACAATGGCTGACAATCACAGTGACTCTGTGTGACCTTCACAACGACTGTGTACACATCACCTAGTTTTTGTTGCCCTCACAATGTCTTTTGTACCATCATAATGGCTCTGAGTGTCCTCTCAAAGACTCTGTGTGATCTATACAATGACTTTGTATGCTCTCACAATAGCTGGGATCTCCTCATAATGGCGGGGTGACACTTACCATAACCTAGTGCGACTAGGTTTCACAACTATTTGCGTGAAGTTCACAATGACAGTGAAGCACAGAATGTTTCTGTTTCCCTCAGAATGATGTGTGACCTCATATGAGTGTGACTGCCTTCACAATGACTTTTTTGCCCTAATGATTAACCAATGTGACAAACATGAATATGTTTGCTCTCAAATAACTCTTAGAGTCCTCATAATGACATGTGTGACCTCCGATGCCTTCAGATTGACTGTGCGACTTTCACATTGGCTCTCTGTGGTCCTCATAATGACTTGTGCGCCCTCACCATGACACTGTATGACCTCACAATGACTTTGTGATTTTTCTACAATAACTCTTGTGACGCTCAATGAATTTGTGTGACTTTCAGATGACTGTGTGAAACTGACAATGACTTATTCTGACCTCAGAATTGTTTTATGTGCCCTCCCAGGGAATTTCTGTGGCATCTGTCACAATGAATTTCTGTGACACTACAATGAGTCTTCGTCAATCAAAATGACTTGTGTGCCATAGATAATAAGCATGGGTGTATGTGCAATGAATCTGTGTGAATTTCACATCTGCTGGTGACTTCCACAGAGACTGTTTGGATCCGTTAGCCTGGCTCATAATGACTTTCACCATGACCTTGTGTGTCTTCACAATTACTCTGTGTGACACTCACTAAAAAGTTGTGTGCCCTCAAAATGATGCTAGACAAACTTAATGACTCTCAGTGACTCTCATAAAGAACTGTGTGTCCTCATGATGACTTTATTTTCTTTCACATTGACTTTATATGCCCATTGAAATGACTCTTAGTGACCCTCACAGTGAGTTTGTGTGCAGAGTGACTCTCTGTGTTCTTCCCAGTGACTTTTTGTGATGCTCACAATGACTTTCTGTGACCATCACAATGACATCATGTGCCTTAATAATGACTCTGTGGGATTTTGTCACTGGGTTTTAAAAACCTCACAGTGATGTCTGCCTGCATAGTGACAATGGCTGACCAATGACTCTGTGACTCTCGCAATGATATTGTATACCCCACAATGATTTGTTTGACATTCACACTTTCTCTGTGTGACCCTCATGGTGACCATATGCCCACCACAATGGCTTTTGTTGCCCTCATAATGACTTTTGTGCCATCACAATGGTTCTGGGTGCCTTCCCAAACACTCTGTGTGACCTTCACAATGATTTTGTTTACCTCACAGTAACTTCTATGCCTCATAATGGCTGTGTGACATTTATGATGATCTTGTGTGACCTTCGTAATGATCTTCACATTATTGATGTTCAGAATGTTTCATATTTCCTTTTCCTTTTCTCCTTCTCCTCCTTCTTTTGGTTTTTCAAGACAGGATTTCTCTGTTGTAACTCTGGCTGTCCTGGAACTTACTCTGTATTCCAGGCTGGCCTCGAACTCATAGAGATCTACCTGCCTCCACCTCCTGAGTACTGGGATTAAAGGTGTGTGCCACCATTGCCTGACTGAGGTTCAGAATGTTTCTCTTTGCCCCCAGAATGACTGTATGACCTCATATGAGTATTATTGCTCTCACAGTGACTTAACGTGCCCTAGCTATGATTCTTCATGGAATTCATCATGAATATGTTTTCTGTCACAAAGACTCTTTATGCCCTCACAATGACTTGTGTGTCCTCGCAATGAGGGTGTGTGCCTTTATTTTGACTGTGTTGCCCCTTCACTATGATTCTGTGTCGCCATCACAGTGACTCATTGTGATCCTCATAACGGTCTCGTGTTTCTTTGCAACGACTTTGTGAGCCACTCACAGTGACTTTTGTGACCCTCGCAATGAGGTCTTATGAGGTTCACAATGACTTTTTGTGCCCTAATTATAATTAGTGTGCCCTCAGATTGAGGTTGCACGCCCTAAGGTAACAATGGACACATCACACATCACAATGTGTCCATGACGTGACCTGCATAATAATTTTGATATCCTTCCCGTGATTGAGTGCCCTCAGTGAGCTCTCAAAAAGCTGAAATGTGACCTTCGCAACGACTGAGAACTCACACAGATCCTATGTCACCTCACAATGTTTTGGTGTGATGGACGTTCACATTAATTTAGTGTGTGCTCATAATGACTTTATATGACCTTTACCCTCATAATGAGCCTGTGTACCCATACAACAACTCTTTGTGACCTCAAGAGATTCTCTGTGACTTTCACAATGACTTATACTATCACAGTCTGCCTTCATAATGAGTGTGTGTGAAACACTCACAATTACACTGTGTGATCTTCACAGTGAGTCTGTGATGTTCATGACTTATGGTCACACATACACGATGATTCTATTTGCTTCCACAAAGAGTAAATGTTATCACATAGGAGCGTATGTGTCCTCATGATTCTTTATGACCTTTACAATGACATTCTGTGACTCTCAGAATGACTTATGTGCCCTCATAATGACATTGTATGACACTACAATGACTTTGTGGGTCCCTGACATTGACTTTTGTGCACTTGCAATGACATGTGTTCTCTCACCTTGACCTTTTGCACCCTTCACAATGATACTTTGCTACTCTCACGATGACTTTGAGCACCCATACCATCAACTTATTTGCCATCACAATGACTCTGTTATTTCTCAATGACTTTGTATGCCCTTCACAATGATTCTTTGTGTCCCACAAAATATTTGTGCCCTCACAAAGATATCTTCTATATTCCCAATGTCTACTGTGCCTCCATAATGACTTGTGCTCACACTTTGTGTAAACCACACAGAGGCTCTCTTTGAAATGCACAGTGGCTTTGTGAACCCTTAAAATGACTTGTCTTCCCTCATAATGACTGTATCTGACACTCAGAATGACTCTCTGTGACCTTCAGAATGTTTCTGTGTGAGGTTCACAATGACTTATGCCCCACAGAATGATTCTATGTGCCCTCAGAATGACTTGACTAGGTGAGCCCTCAAAAAGCCCCAGTGTGACCTTCACAATGAGATTGTGTACCCACAAAATGGCTCTGTGTGTCTTTCACAACTCATTCTGGTGTTCATATTGACTTTTTGTGCCCAAACAAGGACTCAGTGTGACATTCATAATGAATGTGTTTCCCTCACAATGACTTTTTATGCCATCAAAGTGATTTTGTGGGCCCTTCAAAATAGCTGTCTGTGACCCTGACAATTGTAGTTGCTATGCTGCTGTGGTGGCTCACCAAGGATGACAAGGAGGCATATTTCATAGTTGCAAATCCTGCCAGACCTCATCAGAGGGAACCACCGTTATGGCCAGTGGAACCCCGAACATCTGAGCTCAGGTGTTTTTATTGATCCAGAACTCCTCAGATGCTCTAGTGATAGCATAGGCAGATCATGACCAATCAACATCCCCCACATAAACCCAACACCTGCAGACAATATAAAACTCGAAGATCTAGGCAGCCCCTCACCCAACAGTGCACAAAACCAATTCCAGCATAACTGTCTACAGCAGACAATATTGTTCTTTGCAGTTCACAATGAATTTTTGTTCCCTCACAATTATTACTGTGCCCTCAAAATGACAGTGTTCCTTCATAGTGACAAAGTGTGTTCACACAGTGACTTGGTGTGACGTCACAGTGAATCCATGTTACCATCGTAATGATTTAAGATACCATTATCATGATTGTGTGCCCTTATATTGACTCTGTGAGTCCTCAAAAAGCCTCGGTGTGACCTTGACAGTGGCTTTTTGTAGCCCTGCAATGACTTTGTGTGACCTCACAATGGTTCATTGTAGTGTTCACAGCCATTCATTTTGATGTGTCCTCATAAGGACTACGCATGACCTTCACTCTGACACTGGATGACCATGATCCTGTGTGCCATCACAATGTGTCTCTGTGATCTTTACAATGACTCTGTATGATGTTCAATATTTGATTGAGTGCCCTCAAAGTGACTCTAGTTGACATTCACAATGGCACTCTGTGACGCTGATATTGACCTGTGTGCTTACACAATGATTTATATCCTCACAGCGAGTTTGTAGGCTTTTGAAATTGACTTGTGTGCCGTCACAATGTCTTGTGTGTTCACAATGTCTTCTGTGCCCTTAGAATAATTCCTTGTTTCTACACTATAATTAACTCTGTGCGACCCCACAAAGACTCTGTGTCACCTTCATAATGACTTTGTATACTGTCACAATGACTTGTCTGCCCTCATAATGACTGTGTATGACACTTAAAATGACTCTGTATGACCATCACAATGATTTGGAGTGAAGTTCACAATGACTTATTGTGAATAACACACACACTATGATTCTATTTCCTCTCACAAAAAATGTGTGAGCCTGTATGAATAAGTGCGCCCTCACAGTGACTCTTTGTGACCTTCACAATGACTGTCTGTAATCCTGATATTGACTTGAGTCTCCTGACAATGACACTGTATGACTTCACAAAGACTTTATGGACCCTAACATTGACTTTTGAGTCCTCACAATTACCTTGTGCACCCTTACCTGTCTTTGTACACTCTTCAAAATGAGTGTTTGTTACCTTCACAATGAGTTTGTGGGGTGTAGCATTAGAATTTTTGCCCCTAGAATATCTAGGTATCATCATAATAATGCTGCGTGCACTCACACTAACAATGTGTATTCATACAATGATACTGTGTACCAATGCAATGACTTCATGTGACGTTTATAATGACTTTGAATACCCTCACCGTGATTCTGTGCCTTTATATTGACTCTGTGAGTCAGTATAGTCTCAGTGTGACCTTCTGAGGACTTTCTTTGTCCCCACAGTGGCTCCCAGAGACCTCCCAATGTTGTGGTGTCATTCACAATGACTTATTGCGGTGTTCACAATAATTCTGTGTGCACGTATGCTGATTGTATGTGACCTTCACTCTGTGTAGTCCTCATCGTGACACCATTTGCCCTCACAATGACTCTGTGATCCTCACTATTTGAGTGTGTGCCCTCCAAATGACTCTAGGTGACCTTTACAATGAGACTTTGTGACTCTCGTTGAGAGTGTGCTCTCACAGTGGCGTGGTGTGTTCTCCCAGTGAATTAGTGGGCCCTTAACGCTACAGCGACATTTTGTTCTTTCACAACGACTTTTGTATGCCTTCTCAGTGATTCTTTTAGACCCGCATTATGACTTTGCGTGACCTCAAGTGATACCTTGTGCACTCACAATGTCGTATGTCTTCATATTGTTTCTGGGCACCCACATAATAACTCTTTGTGACACCAAGAGACTGTGTGCGGCCTTCCCATTGCCTTTGTATGCCACCACACTGAGTTGTCTGGCTCATACTTGTGTGGTTCTCACAATGACACTATGTCACAGTCACAAGGATGCTGTGTGATGTTCACAGTGGCTAATTGTCACACACACTGTGAGTCATCTGCTCTCACTAAGAGCGAATGTGATCTCGTGAGTATGTGTGCCCTCACAGTGGCTCTGTGTGACCTCCCAGTGCCTCTTTGTGACCCTTATGATAACTTCTGTGCCCTCACAATGACATCGTCTAAAACTGCACTGTCTTCTGTGTGCTCGTGTTGACACTGTCTATCCAATAAACCTGTGGGACCTACAGAGATTCTGTTTGGCCTACACAATGACTCTGTGAACCCTGGCAATGTCTGCTCTCATAATGAATGTGTGCGACACTCATAATGACTCTCTGTGGTCTTCAAATTATTTCTGTGTGGTGTTCACAATGACTGAGTGCCTCTCATTATTATTTGTGTGCCCTCAAAATGACATTGTATGTCCTCACAATGGTTTTTATAGCCTCACAATGTCATTGTATCTTCCTCACAATGACTCTTGTGACACAATAACTCTGTGAGACATTTAAATGGTTGTGTGACATTGACAGTAACTTAGAATGATTTTATGTACCATCACAATGACTTTGAGTGACATTACAATGAGTGTTTGCACTCACAATAACTATGTGTGACCTTTACAATACGTATGTGTGCATTCATAGTGAATCTGTGAATGTCACAGTCACTGGTCACTGTCACAATGACTCTGTGTGACCTGCTGTCTGGTTCAAAATGATCTGTACCATGAGATTGTGTGCCCTCACAATGACTCTGTATTACCTTCACAAAGCTTCTGGGTGACGCTCAATTTGAGATTCCGTGTCCTCAAGGTGACCCAGGGTGATCTTCCCAATGAGATTTAGCGACCCTCATTTGAATTGTGTATCCTCACCATGATTTGGTATTTCTTTTAATGATTTTGTATACCCTTCTCAATGAGTCTTGTGACCCACACTGTGACTGTGTTCTATCACAATGGCTTTGTGAGTTCTTCACTATAACTTTTTGTCACTCCCATAATGACTTTGTATGAGCTCCACAGCCATAACTCTTGTGCAGTCACAATTAATTCTGGGGTCTCTTAGTGACTCTGTATGTTCACACAATGACTCTGTGTGACCTCGTAGAGGTTCTAGGTAGCCTTCTTGACTTTCAGACCTTCACCATGACTTAAGTGCCCTCATGATGACGATGTGTGACACTCACCAAGAACTCTCTGTGACTTTCACTGTAATTCTGTGTGGTATTAGAAATGACATTGTCAGCCACACAGTGACTCTTGGTGCTCTCACAATGACCGTGTATGACTTTAATGAGTACGTGTACACTCACAATGTCTTTGTGACCCTCACAATGTGATTTTATGCCCTCAAATTGACTGTGTTTTACCTTCACAACAAGTCTCTGTGACCCTCAGAATGGCTTCCATGCCCTCACAATGACATTGTTTAACCTCACAGTGACTTTGTGGGCTCCTACCATTGATGTTTGCGCCCTCCCCATGACTTTATGTCCCCTCACCACGACTTCGTAAACTCTTCACTGTGTGACCTCCGCATTGAGTGTGTGTGCTCACAATGACTTGGTGTCTTCTGTACCGTGACACTGTGACACTCAGTGACCTTATGTGACCTTTACAAGGACATCATATGCACTCCCAATGACTTCTGTGCTCTCAAAGCGGCTCCTTTTGCTGCCACATTGGATACTTGTCCTCAGAGTAACTTAGTATGCCCATCACGATGGCTTCGTGTGCTTTTACGTTGATTTTCTTTGACTTTCAGTTTGACTATTTGTGTCCTTCAGGAAGACTTGTGTGCACGCGCAGCGAGTTTGAATGCCTTCACGATAACTCTGTGCGCACCTAACACTGGCTTCTATGCCCCCACAGTGACTTTGTCTTCCTTCACATTAGGTTTCATGCTCTTCACAGTGAACCTTTGTTAGCCTCATCGCGAGTCTGTGCCCTCACAGGGACTCTGTCGTTTTCCCAGTGAATCTGTGTGATGCTCGCAGTGATTTTCTGTGACCTTCCCAATGATATCGTGTTCATTCACAGTGACTTTTTGGCCAACCTAATGACTCTGTCTGCCCACACAGTGACTCTGTGTGACTTCATGGTGTCTCTTTGTGATTTTCACACTGACTTTAGAAGAGCCTCACGGTGATGGCTGCCTGCATCATGACAAGGGCTGGCACAATGGCTCTGTGTGGCACTCACGTGGATATCGTGTACCCTCACAGGGACTTGTTTGAGTGACCTTCATCACAATGTACAAACCCGTCACAGTGAGTTCTGTTGCTCTCCAACTCAACGACTTTTCTGCTATCACAGCGACTCCGGGCGCCTTCCCAACACTCTGTGTGACCTTCACAATGACTTTGGATGCCCTCATAATGGCCGGGTGACTCTTACGATGATCCTGTGTGACCTTCACGATTCTGTTTGAACTTTACGATGACATTAGTGATGGCCAGAATGTTCCTATTTGCCCTCTGAGTGACTATGTGTGACCTCATGTATTATAATTGCCCTCACAGTGACTTAGATGCCCTCCCAATTACTCAATGCAGCACTTACCATGGATGTTTGCCCTCAAATGCCTTTCTGCCCTCACAGTAATTTTTGTGTCCTCACTATGAGGTTGTGTGACCTCACATTAATTTTGTGTGACCTGTCCCCATGACTCTGTGTAGCCATTACAATGACTCTTTGTGTCCCCCATAATGACCTTGTGTTTCCTCATAATTACTTTGTGTTTCCTCAAATTACTCTTTGTGACCCTCCCAATGATGTTTTATGCAATTTACAATGACTTTTATGCTCTCACAATGATGTGTGCACGTTCAGCATGAGGCTTGTGCCCAACAATAACAATGTGTACCCACAAAATGACTCTACTTGCCATCTTAACGGCACCACGTGACCTTCATAATCCCTTTGTATACCCTTATTGTGATTTGTGTCCTTATATTGACTCTGTGAGCCCTCAAAGAGTTTGTTTAACCTTCAGAAGGACTCTCTGTGTCCTCATAATGACCCTGTGTGACATCATAGTGTTTCCACGTGGTGTTCACGATGACTTACTATGATACCTACAATATGTCTATGTGTCCTCATAGTGAGTGTGTGTGCCCTTCACCCTGACTCTGTATGACCTTCACCATGACATTGTGTGCTCTTAACAATGACTTTTTGTGATTTCACAATGACGCTGTGTGACCCTCATTATATAATTATTTGTCCTCAAAATCACTCTGGGTGACCTCCATAATGACTCTTGGTGACTCTCATAATGACATATTTGCCTCACAATGAATTGGTGTGACCCACAAAGAGTTTTTGGGTCCCTAACAATGACTTGTGTGCCATCCCAATGACTTTTTGTTCTTTAACGATGACTTGGCATGCCCCTCACAATGATTCTTTGTATCTCACACTACATCTCTGTATGGCTTCACAATGACACCCTCAGCACTCACAATGGCTTCTTCGCCCTCATAATGACTCTCTGTGATCACACAATGACTCTGTGAGTCCTTTACAGTGACTGTTTATGATCACAACTTGTCTGCCCTCATAATGTCTGTGTGTGACACTCATCATGACCGTGTGACCTTCACAATGATTCCGAGGGAACTTCATAACGACTTATTGTCACACACACTATGATTCTATTTCCTCTATCAAGACTCTGTGCACTCCTACATGAGTAAGTGTGCCCCCACGATGACTCTCTGTGACCTTTGCAATGAGATGCTCCGACCCTTACAATGAACTGCACGCCTAGACAATGGTATTGTATGACTGAAGCGTGACATTGTGGGCCCTTTACTTGACTTTTGTTCCCTACAATGATGTTGTGTTCCCTAACTATTAGTTTTTATGGCTTTCACAGTGGTTGTTTCTATCCTCACAATGAGTTTTAGTGCCCATACATTTATTTGCGTGCCAACACAGTCGCACTTTGTTCTTTCACCATGAGTCTCTATGCTGTTTATACTGACTCCTTGTGACCCACATTATAACATTTTCCCCAATGACATCGTCTGTACTCACAATGTCTTTTGTGTCCTCATAATGACCCTGTGTGCCCACCCAAGGAGTCTGTGTGACTTCAAAAAGACTCTACACCATGATTTTGTGCACCCTCACAATATCTTGTGCGCCCGCATAATGACTGTGTGTGACACTCACGATGACTTTCTGTGACCTTCAAAATGTTTCTGTGTGATGTTCACAATGACTTATTGTGGCCAAGAGAAGATTCTATATGCCTTCAGATTGACTACATGTTACCTCATATGCGTATGTGTGCCCACAATGCCTGTGTAAGCTTCACAATGACTGTGTAACCTTCAAAATGACACTGTCACCATTGTAATGACTTGTGTGTCCCCATAATGACACTGTATGACCTCTCAACGATATTTGTATGCCATCCACAATGTCTTTGTATTTTCTTCACAATGATCTATGACACTCACAAACTTTCTGTGACCTTTAAATAGCTGTCACATTGACAATGACTTATTCCAACCCTCAGAATGATTTTAGTTTCCCTCACAGTGACGTCATGTGACATTACAATGAGTATGTCTGCCCTCTGCCCTCATAAGGACTTTGCATGACCTTAAATGTGTATGAGTGTAGTTACAATAAATCTGTGTGAATTTAAAAACGATTGGTTACCTTCACAGTGACTCTGTGTGACCTTCCGTCTGTTTCAGAATGTCCGGCACCATGACACTGTGCCCTCATAACGCCTCTTCACAAAGATTGTGCGTGACACTCCCTTGTAGTCGTACACCTACTGGTGGTTCACCAAGGAAGACAAGGAGGCATTCTCATACATGCAAATTCTGTAAGACCTCAGCAGAGGGAACCACCATCCTGCCAGCACCACACTCAATCAACAGAAGAACCCCAAGAGTCTGAGCTTAGTGTTTTTATTCTTTC